>CM030365.1:174308604-174551753 GCA_017893485.1 Hemerocallis citrina | reverse complement strand
GTCCTCCTCTTCATTCTCCTTTCTTATTCGAGCTTATAGTGATGCTGATTGGGCTGGAGATGTTAATGATCGTTGTTCCACCACTAGATACTGTGTCTTTCTCGGTGATATTTTGATTTCTTGGATGTGAAAGAAACAAAATGTCGTTTTCCGCTCCAATATTGAGTCTGAGTATTGTGCTATTGTTTCAACTAATGCTGAGATTGTTTGGCTAGGACCCTTACTTGCAGACATCGGTGTTCAAATCTCTGACTCTACTCCTACGCATTGCAACATCACTAGTGCTATTCAGATTGTTAACAATCATATTTTTCATGAATAGGCGAAGCACATTGAGTCTGATTGTCATTTTACTCGACAAGAATATGATCAGAAGACCATTTTGTTGCCATATACATCCACAACCCTTTACTGATTATTCACTAAAGCTCATACAATTTGCTGTCATTTGTTGCTAATTTCGAGGAGGGGGGGGGGGGGGGGGGGGAGGTTTATCAAACACGTATGTTATTCGTGCGTAGCATGTTCTATTGCTTTAGTTTTCGTCCCACATTAGGTAGAACTCGTTATGCTTTCTTTATATTTGTACATATATTTAGTTTAATACCTCAATAATAATTTTTTATTATTCTTCTATATATCTCTGAATCTACCAGTCATTATCTCCCTTATACAACAGGATTATGAACCAAGAACCACTAATCTTGGATCCCTTGATCCTTCCATCAATGTTGCGTCATTGCTCAAATCACAGCCAGCACAAAAAGACATATATAATTGCGGCTCCTAGACACCATAACATAACTCCAGGAACAACACTCCAACTCCCTTGTCAGGTAAATCTCAAAAAAAATCTTAATTACCCCCATTTACATGGCCGAATTACAGCCAAGCTCTTCGTTGAATCCAAAAAAACGTTGTTCTCAGCCCCTCATTTGGCACTCTTTTCCTGATACAAAGACGATTTCATTAATGAAAAGTAAGGAAACGAGAGTTTCATTTGGCACTCAAGTTTTATTAGTTTTTCTGTCAAATACTAAACTTCATACTTGTTTTGAACACTTCTTCTGTTACATTTTTGGGCTCTTGATTTTAAAAAAATACTAGATGTACATTTAATGTAATGTTACCTGAGAAATTAAAATCTACAAGGTGTAAAAATGCACCTCAATCAGTGTAATATCTACTTGTAGCATTGGCATGATGGCTTATGTGTGTAATTTCAGTATATAACAGCACTAAAACTACATGTATAAGTCACAAATGCACCACACATTCAGGGCGTATCTGGGCCCAAGCAGGGCCGGCCCAACACTTATTGAGGCCTAAAGCGAACTCCAAAATGAGGCCTTTTAAAAGTTTATAATAATATTTTGTTAAAATTAATATATTTTATTATAATGTTATCTTTCGGGATTTTTGAGATGCAAAATCATTATTATATTATTGTAATCAATTTCACTTTTCATTTTCATTAGTAACTTGTTCATCAACTAACATTTCTTCTCTATTTTCATTTGTGTCTACATTGTTAACTTGTTCATTAACTAATTCATTATCTTTTTTGTTTGTTTTAACAAATTTATCTAAAGCAACTTTTTGTGATTCAATTAAAGCTTCAACTCTTTTTTTTTAAAGTTTCGAATAACCTTTTTGTGATTCAAATTTCCTAGTTGACATTTATATATATAAAATTAAAAAAATAATAAATATTAACACTAAATAAAGGCGTCACTAAATTAACACTAAAAATTAACACTAAATAAATTAACAATAAAAAGTAATACTAAATAAATTAACAATAAAAATTAACACTATAGAAAATTAGATATATAGAATTCAAATTAAATAGAGTTACAGAGGAGTTAGAACAATACAACATAGTCGCCACTGTGGCTGTAGTCGAGCGGGGTCGGGGCTGCGGGGCCGGGGGAAGCAGGCGGAGGCGCTCAGGTGCAGAAACTGGAAGCGACTGGCGACACTCAACTGGGATAGACTGGCGACTGCAGTCACTGCACTCGAGTGCCTAGCGGATTGTGGTCTGGTCGCAGGTTGTGGGCCTTATTGGCTGCACTCGAGCGGAGCGAAGGAAGTGAGGCGGAGCCACGGTGGCGCCGACTGAGCGAGGGAAGTGGATTCGTTGAGGGAGGCTGCTAGGCTGGGAGCGATCGGACTTGTGGGCCTTACTGGCTGCACTCGAGCGGAGCGGGGGAAGCGAGGCGGAGCCGCGGTGGCAACAACTGGGTGAGGGAAGTGGAGTCGTTGAGGGAGGCTACCAGGCTGGGAGTGGGAGCATCAGCGATCGGAGGAGAGGTCGTCTCAGTAGTGGAGAGATAGAGAGAAATTCGGAGAGAGAGATCAGAGAGAGATGTGAGATGTGGCTGCTTGATTGGGATTTGGGGGATATTAATTATAGAAATTTATTAAGAGGCCTTTTGGAAATCAAAGAGCAATTTTTAGAAACCAAAGAGACAGACAAGTAGACAACTAAGGAAGGTGAATAGGCGGGAGACACTATCAGTAGAATAAAAAAGAAAAAATGGAGGCCTAAAACAAGGAGAAAAAATGGAGGCCTAAAGCAAGGGCTTTAGTTGCTTGGCCCTTGGGCCGGGCCTGGGCCCAAGCAACACAAGCAACTGCTTTGGGACCCCAATTTTATAGGGCCCCATATTTTTAAGTATTTACAATGTTAAAAAGAAAATGTAATATTTTTTGATATAATTACATTGTATTAACAGTTAGCTTATTAACTCAGTTGGTTAGAGTGTATTACTAATAATGTGAATGTTGTAGGTTCAAAACTTGCATTGACCAATTAATTTTTCAATCATTTTTATTTTTAAAACTAATTATATTTCGCATAGCCATACATGTCACTTAGCCCAAGTATATCATATTTACCTGTTTATGATATTTTTTCAATGTTCTATCGTATATCATATTTACCTATTTATAATAAATTTCTAGCCAAATTTTCAAGTGCATATGGTTATTCTATATTTTAAGCTTCCAACTAGTATTCTCATATACATATATTCATCATCATTTTATTCTGATCGTGTTCTTTAATATATCATTGTAACCCTGTTTAAGATGACATATTTCATTGTCGTTGTTGTTAGAGTTTGTCCGAGTTTTTTTTTTGTCATGAAGCATTTAATATAAAAAGCATACGTTAACAATTAAATTTTTTTTGGAAGCATATATATAAATTTGTTTTCGTTTAAATAGTTTGTTCTCCAACGCTCTAAGTTTGTTTGCATTTAAATAATTGCCATTTTTATTTTGTTAACTTGCACAAAGCTCTATTTCAGAACTTGCTTAGGGCCCCCTGAAACTCAGATACGCCCCTGCACACATTTACTATATCGAACGCCAAGCTCACCAAAAAAGGGATTTATCATCTCTAATCTCTAATATTATAATGAGAGAGTTTAAGTTGTAGTTTGTAAACATACCAACTTAATGTATCGTGCATATATAACTAATATGAAGAAGTCTCGGATTTGATGTTAGATTAGGTTAAAGTTTTTCACTTAATTTTGACTAGTATCATGCACGTGCGATGCACGTGGAGAGGAATGAAAAGGACCAAAAAATATATATATATAATGCACGTGCGATGCACGCGGCGGGGAACGAAAAGGAAAAAAAATACCAACACGTGCGATGCACGTGGAGGGGAATGGAAAGGAATAAAAAGAAAAAAAAGCCAACACGTGCAGCGCACGTGTTGGCTTCAAAATGACAAAATGAGGGGAAAAAAAATGGTGAAAAATACCACTAAGGCCTTCTCCCATTATAATAGTAGTAGATATATATTAAAACGTGCAATGCACGTGTGAAGTACTAGTTAGACCTGAACAATATTCACTTAGGTATACCTCTAAGTACCTAATAACAGAATATTCTATCATCTATGTTGTCCGATTATGCTTTAACAGTTAATAAGAGTTTAACTTCTTAAGTTCTTGGAAGTGGCTACCTTAACTTAATTAAACAAACAAAACCCAAAGTCATATGAGAAGCCTGGGAAAAACTTTTCCCTCCTTATAAAAGTCACAAGAGATAACAAACAAGACACCATAAAAATAAAAATAAAAATTTAAAAAATGGAAGAATTATCATCCCCTACTACAACCACCCATATCCTCCTGGTCTCCTTCCCTGCTCAGGGCCACATCAACCCCCTCCTCCGCTTCGCCAACCGCATCGCATCCAAAGGCCCCCTCGTCACCTTCTCCACATCCCTCGCAATCGCCCACAAAATCCGTACCCATTTACCCGAATTGGGTGCCAACACCGACGAAAAAGAAAAAGAAATAGATATACTCATTCCCGTTGGTAAAGGCCACATCCGCTTCGAGTTCTTCTCTGATGGATGGGACGAAAAAGATCCTCGCAGATATGACCTCAACCTTTACATGTCCCAGCTCCGCACCATCTGCCCAGTTTCCCTCTCATCCCTCATCCGAGCCAACCAGGCCATGGGCCGGCCCGTTTCCTGCCTGATCAACAACCCCTTCATCCCTTGGGCCCTCGACGTCGCCGATGAACTCTCCATCCCTTCTGCTGTACTCTGGGTGCAGTCCACTGCCGTTTTCTCAACTTACTTCCACTACTTCCACAAACTTTCGGCCTTCCCCTCACTTACAGACCCGGAAGTCGACGTCCAACTCCCGGGGTTGCCGCTGCTAAAGCCCGACGAGCTCCCTTCTTTCCTCTTGCCTACTACTCCCTACAAGGTTTTGACGGATGCCATCTTAGCTCAGTTTGAAAATCTCAGAAAGGCCACATGGGTTTTTGCGAATACCTTTGAAGAGCTGGAGAGTAGTGCCATTGAAGCTGTGTCGATGCACGTACAATTGATTCCGGTCGGTCCGCTTGTTGACCTTGGTGATGGTGTGAAAGGTGATTTACACAAGGCAGAGGATTGTATTGGGTGGCTGGATTCGCAGGAGAAGGGATCGGTGGTGTACGTGTCGGTTGGGAGCGTTGTGGTTTTGACGAAGGAGGAAATGGCCGAGTTGGCGACCGGGTTGGTGCGGTCGGGCCGGCCTTTTCTTTGGGTGGTGAGGGAAGATGTTAGGGATTTGTTGCCGGGGGGGTTTTTGGAAGAGGGAGGGAAAGGGAGGGTAGTGGGGTGGAGCCCACAAGAGGTGGTCTTGGGACACGTGGCAGTTGGGTGTTTTGTGACGCACTGTGGGTGGAATTCGACTCTAGAGGTGTTGACTTATGGTGTGCCTGTGTTGACTTATCCGCAATGGGGAGACCAGGTAACGAATGCGAAGTTTCTGGTAGAGGAGTACGAGGTAGGGTTGAGGTTGCGGGCGCCGGTGAAGGGGGAGGAGGTGGCAAAATGCGTGGACGAGGTTATGGGGGATGGAGAGGTGGGGGTGCGGGTTAGGGCGCGGTGCTTAAAGTGGAAAGAGGCGGCGAGAAGGGCGATGGGGACTGCAGGGTCGTCAGACCAGAATGTGGAGACGTTAGTGGAGGAGGTGAGCAGAAGAGCCGCTTCAAACTGGGCCCCTCCAATTTGACTGTGCTTTCTTTCTTCCAATAATTTCCTCCCCTTGGCCGGGTACTCTACCCTAGTACAGTATATTACTCCAAAATTATTATTGGGAGAATATTTTTACAATGCAGATTGTATCAAATGGGTAACCTAGCCGCCGGTAATCAACCAACATGGTGTTGCATGTCGTACGTGTCATCTACTTCATCATTTACCGCATCATTAATCATGCATCGAATTCTACAACATCGGTTACGGGATCAATCTCCTCCAACTGATATCGTCATGCCATATGGATTGTCCGAATTTGGGGGCAAGATATTGTACTCCAAAAAAAAATAAAAAATAAATCATTATAAAAAAGGTGGCTAACAGGTTACATGTTTTATTTTAATGAATTGTTAACAAAACAACGATTACAATCAAAATCGCAGGAACAAGATCTACAGCATAGTCCATCATACACACACTACAAAAAGGATGGGAAACCCCGGCGAAACTAGCCCGGCGTTTGGGTAAAGTGCCAACAGTGTTGAAATATACCCCGACGTTTATAGAAAATGCCGAGATTAGTGAGATACCTCGGCGTTTTGAAACGCTGGGAACTTCAACATCATTAATAAGTTTCTCCCTCCCCAAAATTTTCCACTTCCTTCTCTCTCTTTCTCTCTTCGTGCTCAGAAACCCTAATTTCTGGAAGACCCTAATTTTCAGAATAAGGAAAATATCCTCTTCAATCTCAAAATTTGCCACTCCACTGGCCTAAGTTCTTTCTCTCTTTCTCTCGTCGCCATCAATTCTCTCTTCCTCGAAACCCTCGTCGCCCTCAAGATCTCCGAAACCCTCTCATATCAGCCGCCATTCGCTCTCGGATCAGCCGCCTCCTCTGTTCGCTCTCGCAGTTGGCGTCGTCGTTCGCTCTCGCCCTCGCAGCCGCCATTTCTCAATTTCTAGAGTTTTCATAAATCCCCAATTCGATCAGATTCAGCGATGAGGGCGATGGTGAGCTTGCAAGATCTGATCGACGAGGCCAAGGTTCGCGCTTTGTTGTGGGCCATCTGCATCTTCGCCATCTCCTACCTCCTCTCACGTAATGCCTTACTCTCTGTTCTTGATATAATCTCACACAAACTACAGACAATGGATTTGTCAAATTATCTATACACATAGTATGATAAAGCACTTAACAATCCTAAATATGCTAGTTTTCAAAGCGAGAATCACTATGATCTAAAACTCTCAATCATATGATCAAACACACAAAACGTTAACACATTCATCACATGAAAATACTAAAAAAGATTAGAGTAGTTCATACCGACACTTCAAGTTAGAAGTGTTTTTCCAAATTCGATGGAGAAGCCTACGTATTGCAGACTTATCGTACCATGATGCAAATCCAACGTCTCCAATACACACAATTTGTAAGTAACTTTGGAGTTCCTACATTCATCAAATTGTTAAAGATTAGCCAATTAAACAAATTATTAGCATTATCTAATTCACAACAATTTAATTGGAGAACCGAACTTTATAGTCAAAACCAAACCGTTTAACTTATCAATAATAGGTATTTGATTATAGCACATAGCCAAAACATCTGTTCAAGTTATATTTAATTAAACAAATGATTAATACAGTTTTTAACTTAACTACTTAGCATCATAGTAATTCTATAATTCAAAACATAGACTGAAAACGAATATTTTGAACTTACAGCACACAACAAAATATTTAACAAATGCCTTTAATGAGGTATAAGAAATTAAAGAACTTATCTTTAATTTGGATCATTCATATAGTCCAAGCAACATCTTCATAGCCTGCATAAATCTTGATGAAGATTAAGAGTAATGAAAGCTTGGATCTGAATTAGAGGCACACAACGGTTGATCTCGTAGTCTCTCCAAACACAGCAGCTAAGCAAAGTACACTCTAACACAGTGTAGATCCCATGTACTGTGTGGATCTGATCAAACGCTAAACACATAACACCAAATTAATGCAATCAGCAAATTGGATCTGTTCTTCTTCTTTCCCAATACTCCTTCAATCAGCGATGGGAGAAAGAAGAGAGACGACGATGGCCAACTGTGATCGTGGATTGGATGCCAGCGACGGTAGCCAACAGCGACTCCATCGATGGCGGCGACGCCAACGACAGTGACCAAATCATGAAGGTGACAGGAAGCGATGGCGGCCAGGTGGCTCACAGTGACGCCAGCGATGCTGGCAGCGGTGGCGACTGTCGGAGAGTCAAATCCAACACCTTGATCCCCTCTTCAACCCGAAGAAGAAACACCATAAGTACCCAATCAAATTGATGGATCTGGGTTCTTCTCCTCACTCCTGATCGTGATCAGAAAAGGGAAGAGTGTTGACGACGGGTTGATCCAACGGCGGAAGCGTGGGATCGCGGTGGGTGTCAGCGACTTCGTCAAAGTCGACGACAGCGTCAGCGGGAGTGGGAGACGGCGTCGGCGGGTATAGGCGACGACATATTCCGATGAACAGGATCAACTCTCTCTCTCTCTCAATCTCAGATTTTTATTTGCTAATATCTTAAGATTGTTAGATCAAGATGAGTAATTAGGGTTAGGGTTTATATCTCATAGCCGCTTAAGATATTATACCCTGCTTATCAGTATTGGAATATCACAGAGCACTACCTTTAAACTAACTTTTATATGAGATGAACTGGGTTTAGGGTACTGGGCTTTATGCCCACTCAACCCGGTCCAACAATTAAACAGATAACACGTGCAAAACACATGTTGCCCCATAGAACATTATACACAATAATATTCTATTATACTGAGAATATACCTACATATCCAACATTGTTAACAAAACAACGATTACAATCAAAATCTAGGAGGAACAAGATCTACAGCATAGTCACCATACACACACTACAGAAAAGATGGGAAACCCCGGTGAAACTAGCCCGGCGTTTGAGTAAAGTGCCAACGGTGTTGAAATATACCCCAGCGTTAATAGAAAATGCTAGGATTAGTGAGATACCCCGGCGTTTTGAAATGCCGGGGACTTCAACATCATTAATAAGTTTCTCCCTCCCCAAAATTTTCCACTTCCCTCTCTCTCTCTTTCTCTTTTCGCGCCCAGAAACCCTAATTTCTGGAAGACCCTAATTTTCAGAATAAGGAAAATATCCTCTTCAATCTCAAAATTTCCCACTCCACTGGCCTAAGTTCTTTCCCTCTTTCCCTCGTCGCCATCAATTCTCTCTTCCTCGAAACCCTCGTCCCTCAAAATCGCCGAAACCCTCTCATATCAGCCGCCATTCGCTCTTGCAGCTGGCGTCGTTGTTCGCTCTCGCTTTCACAGCCTCCATTTCTCAATTTCTATAGTTTTCATAAATCCCCAATTCAATCAGATTCAGCGATGAGGGCTATGGTGAGCTTAGAAGATCTGATCGACGGGGCCAAGGTTCGCGCTTTGTTGTGCGCCATCTGCATCTTCGCCATCTCCAACTTCCTCTCACGTAATGCCTTACTCTTTGTTCTTGATTATTGAGTTAACCCTAATTTTGTTATCTTTGGTGTGAGTATGGTTGATTTGGTTCAAGTTTGAGTTAAGGTCATGAAATTGTTAGTTAATTAGGTTATATATGAATTGTTTGCTTGTTTGCTTGGAAAAAAGTTGAGAGGGAAGGTAGGAAACCATAGAACCTAACATTTCCATACAAAATTGGAAACTTAAGATTTTTTGCAAAATTTTTCTAGTAAATGCAAGCTCCATAGATGATGGACAGAAGGAGACATGGTTTCCTCCTTACTATTTCTTTGTTGGATAAGAGTATTAGAAGTTGGTAAATAACTTCTAATAGTCATTGAATAAAAGCTGAAGGTGTTAAAAGAAGTTGAATTGCCCTGTCTTAGGCCTCTTTTGCAAGCATTGAATAACTGGATAAGGATGTAGTTGATTTGAGAATAGAAGAGGGGCTAAAGAATCGCACTGTCTTTGGCCTCTTTTGCAAGCATTGAATAACTGGATAAGCATGTAGTTGATTTGAATAGGACTCGTAATTGGATGTATGTGTTAGGACTGTGTCTTGTATACTCATTATTCAGATTAAAAGAAGGTAATATGAAGAACGGAGGTCGAAGCATCGAAGCGAGTAGGAAAACAGCAGCAGGAGCAAGTGCAGCTAGTTGCGGTCGACCGGTCTGGGTGACAATCGACCGCACCCCCGACTGCACCCCAGACCGCTGTTTGTACTGGAAAGTCAGAGAGCGGTATGGTCGACCAGTCTTGGCGGACGGTCGACCGTCCGCGCCGTTGTATTCAGTTTTGGGCCTCGATTTATTAGGTCATTTCAGCCTAATCTTCAACTCCAAGTTAGATCGTACGGTTCCTATTCAGTTACTTCTTTTCCAGGTTATATCGGACGACTGAGGATCAAGATTAGACTTAGGGTTTCTCTCTATTCTTCTATATATATTGTAAAATCCTCCAATATGTGAGGGAGTACTTCATAGATTCTTTTCTCCATTACAAAGAGAGGCTTGAGAGAGAGATAGTTCTTGGTGGGTGAGTTTCATTCCTTATGTCAAGTGAATCGGTAACTCTTTGTAATCTTTTCTAGTTGAATATCAGATCTCCCTATATTTCTCCCCGGATTAAGCAAAAGCTAGCAGGGATAAGTCATCGTTATTGTGTTTGTGTTAGTTTGGTGGATCTACTTGCTTGCTCAATTTATTCACCTCGTCTACTTCGACTTTCTCATTGCTCTAATTAGTTTTGCTGCGACCAGAGGGTATTTGTTGACGTCCCAATCCCAACAAATGGTATCAAAGCTTCAGGTTGCCGAGTTCCTTGGTTAAGATGACATGCCACAGTATTTTGAAGATCAAGCAGTTTGATGGTACGATCAATTTCAATCTTTAGAAGACTGACATGTATGATGTTCTTGTTCAAGAACGGTTGCAGTCAGCAGTAAAGAAAAAGGAAAAGCCAACTAATATGAAGGATGATGTTTGGGAAGATATTCGTGAAAGAGCCATAAGTCTAATCCGACTATTCTTGGCGGACGAGGTCAAGTGCAGATTTTTTGAAGAAACTAACACGGCAAGTCTGTGGAAAAGACTCATAACTGACTACTCTGGTTTGTCATTATTAGATCGGATGCATTAGAAGAGGAAGTTGTTCCGTTTATCTATGAAGGAAGGTACTGATCTTCAAGACCACATTACAGAGTTCAATAAGGTATTATCTAAACTTAAGGCGATCAATGCAGATGTGTGTGAGGAAGATAAAGATTTCAACCTGATATATTCACTGCCGGATTCGTACGAGCCTTTGATCACGACCATGCTACACGGTAGATCTTCCAAGGAGAGTATTTCGGTAGATAGTGTAATCAAAGCATTGAAGAAAAATCAACTTAGGAAAGAGACCCATAAATCTGCATCGTCTATTCCTACAAGTTGTCTAGCAGTGGATGGTCATTCGGGGGGAAGACAAAGTGCTTTGCAAAAGGATTCGATCCGTTGCCGTATTGCAAGAGGCAGGGTATATCAAGAATTGGAAATTACAGAATCAAGATAATGCAAAGAACAGGAGTTCAGTCGCAAATGTGGTTAGTGCCTTTGATTAAGGTGGTTCGTGTCTTCTTGTTTCAAATTCTTTAGAAGTGAATTCTAGTTGGTTTCTTGACTCAGAGAGTTCTTCTCATATTTGCTCCAAGAGGGAGTTGTTTTCTACTTATAAGTCTACTACGGGGCGTTGTGTGACAATGAGAACTGGAGAGATTTGTGAAGTAGTGGTTAAGGGGACAGTTGAGTTGAAGATGCCAGGTCTACACATGTTCACTTTAAAGGATGTTTTGCATATTCCTCTGCTGAAACGGAATCTGATTTCCTTGGGAACTCTTGATGCACGGGGTTGCAGGTACACAGCTCGAGGTGGAGTTCTGTCTGTTTTTCAGGGTCGTCGTAAGGTGATTAGAGGTATGAGAATGGTTGGGCCAAGCCAAAACAATCTCTACAAGCTTTGGTGAATTCGAAATACTTGCGCAGGTATTGCTTCTTTTCCCAGTATTCCTGCAAGCTCAGCTAGTTTGACGCAACTAGATTCTTCGAGACGAGACCACAACGTTCGAATATCGTCGAGAGGTGGAGAAAGCTTAAAGGTAGGTGGAGTTCATGCGGAGTTTGGCAACTTCGTGAGTATATCTACGGAGGTGGGCCTTTGAGGGGCTGCACTGGATTGGTGAAATTGGGTAGAGATCATTTCAGGTAGAAGAAGAAGCTATTGTTCAAAGTTTTCTTTACAAGTGGAATTTGTTAGAGTTTGGAGATGAGTACCACATCATGTGATAGCACTCGTATGCAATCCAATGTGGAGTTTGTTAGGATTGTGTCTTGTATACTCGTTGTTCAGATTAAAAGAAGGTAATATGAAGCACGGAGGTCGAAACATCGAAGCAAGTAGAAAGAGAACAGCAACAGCAGTAGGTGCAGCTAGTTGCGGTTGACCGGTTTGGGTGACAGTCGACCGCACCCCCCGACTGCACTCCCGACCGCTATTTGTACTGAAAAGTCAGAGAGCGGTACGATCGACCGGTCTTGGTGGACGGTGGACCGTCCACGCCGCTGTGTTCAGTTTTGGACCTCGATTTGTTAGGTTGTTTCAACCCAATTTTCAACTCCAAGTTAGATCATACGGTTCCAATTCAGTTACTTCTTTTGCAGGTTATATCGGACGACTGAGGATCAAGATTAGACCTAGGATTTCTCTCTATTCTTCTATATATATTGTAAACTCCTCCAATATGAGAGAGAGTACTTCATAGATTCTTTTCTCCATTGCAAAGAGAGGCTCGAGAGAGTGATAGTTCTTGGTGGGTGAGTTTCATTCCTTGTGTCAAGTGAATCAGTAACCCCTTGTAATTTCTTCTAGTTGAATATCAGGTCTCCCTATATTTCCTCCCGGATTAAGTAAACGCTAACCGGGATAAGTCATCGTTGTTGTGTTTGTATTAGTTTGGTGGATCTACTTGCTTGCTCAATTTATTCGCCTCGTCTACTTCGACTTTCTCATTGCTCTAATTAGTTCCGTTGCGACCAGAGGATGTTTGTTGACGCCCCAATCCCAACAGTTATGACCTTTAACTGGATAAAAGAAGATCTTATGCCTCAACTGACTACTGACTGGGCCTTTCTCCAAGGTTTACAAACTATACTGATGGCTGTTTTTTTTTTCTTGCATTCGGAGGGAATGGATTGTTCTTGTCCTAAAGGAAACTAGCTAATAGTTAACAGTACCCTATAATTTACATCGGTATATTATAAGTTGCTAACTAGAACGAGGTGAAGCATTCATGTTCAGATGAATTTGTATCATCAGATGGAGAATATGTATGCCTCCCCTCATATGTGGTGATAACCATGCGGCAATCCTCTGATAATCGTTCAACTCTCTTCTTTACTCGGCAGTTGTGGTAGGTGCACCGAAAATAGCTCCTGAAATTAAACTCAATTAATTAATTAAAGACAAGAACAACTATTGCATATATGAAGAACATAATATTATTAACTAGTTATAAACAATTAATTAATTTATGCAAAAAAAATCATTCATATTTTCTTTTCGTAGAATCGTTGATTAATTGATAGTTGACTATGTATCATCAATTTCTTGAAAACTTATATTGAAAGCTGGTATATAATGTCATGCAATTTGCATCATGATGTTATTTAAGCTACGATCCCAATGGAAAGAGCAATGGACCAAAAAATCTTGTACAAGTAATGGCCGAAAACTTAACCAAAACCAAAATAGAATAGCTAGTGAGGCAAACTTAGAAGATCGATCGAGCACATGTTTTTTTTTTCACTAGTTTACCAATCACTCTTCCAAATGCTACAATGCCAATTCTTATTTACTAATTAATGCTAGCTCTTAATTCCCAAATCCTAGATGTTAGTTAATTTCTTGATCAATCCATTCCCTCTGAATGCAAGAAAAAAAAAAAACAGCCATAAGTATAGTTTGTAAACCTTGGAGAAAGGCCCAGTCAGTAGTCAGTTGAGGCATAAGATTGAACTTGATACCTACTTTGTCAAACTTGTGCGGTTGTTATTATAAGGAAAATGTTTATTATACTATAGAACTCATACGTTTTCCTTTTTCTTTGCACCTTACAAACATTGCTCTCTTTGTACAATTAATATTAATTGTTGTAAAAATGTGCATTATTATTTATATTGATAAAGCTGGATAATTTATTCCTAAAAAAAACAAATATTGAAAGGAAAACAGATGAATATTATCATATCAACATATTAATTATTCAGAGGGTATATATGCTTAATAATTTTGTTTTTTAAGGTCCATTCCAGGTTTGTCATTCATCAGAATATCATGATTTGATTGGATATCTTGTGCACTAATTAAATTTTCCAATAAATGTGTCTCTTCTCATCATCTGTACTTTATGTATCCACTAGTAACATGCAAGTGCGATGCACGTGGAGGAAGAAGGAAAAAGACAAAAAAAAACCTACCAACACGTGCGCTGCACGTGTTGACTAACATACAAAAAACAATAAAAAATTATTTTTTTGTTTGGAACCCCATCTCTCCCATTATAATAGTTACTAGTATCATGCACGTGCGATGAACGTGGAGGAAGAAGGAAAAAGACAAAAAAAAAACCTACCAACCGTGCGCTGCACGTGTTGACTAACATACAAAAAACAATAAAAAATTGTTTATTTGTTTGGAACCCCATCTCTCCCATTATAATAGTTATAGATAGATGTTGTAAATTAGTAAAATAATTAATTAATTTCTAAAATTCATGAGCAAGTAAATATGTATGCATATAGGATAGGTACCTAACACTTCAAAATCGTGGATGCAAGAAACTAGCTTCAAATGAAGCTCATATGTGTATATTTTGAAGAAAATAATTTTGGGAAAAATAATTTTTATTTTTCTTGTTGTTGATTATTCTTTACTGTATACATCTATATATAAGGATTACATTCTTGGAGAAGAAGAAAAGTGATTTAGAGAATATTGGGAAGATGAGAGATTTGGAAAAATCTGTTTCCTATATTAGAAAACAGAATATACAATTACTATATTTCAACACTCTCCCTCAAGGTGGTGCATATATATCGAGCATGCCCAACTTGTCAACAAATTTCAAGAAGAGCCGAGTCGAAACGGCCTTGGTTAGGATATCTGTGAGTTGATCTTCTGACTTCATTTTGGATATCTCAATAACATTCTCATTTAATTTTTCTTTGATGAAGAATCTGTCTACCTCTACATGTTTCGTCTTATCATGCTGAACTGGATTAGCTGCAATATCACATGCCGGTTGACTGTCACAATACACCTTCATAGATTCCTTTGGACCATAGCCTAAGTCCTGCAACAGGAGTTTTAGCCATAAAGCTTTTGTTATACTTAAAGCTACTCCGCGATACTTAGCCTCTGCACTAGAGCGTGCAACAAAATTTTGCTTCTTGCTCCTCCATGTAACTAAATTTCCTCCAACAAAGGAGAAATATCCTGAAATGGAGTGCCTATCGATTGTAGATCCTGCCCAATCAGTATCAGTATATGCCTCAACCTTCAAGTGACCATGTTTCACAAATAAGACTCCTTTTCCTGGGGCAGACTTAATGTATCTCATAATTCTCATTACCGTGTCCATATGTTGTTCCCAAGGTGCATGCATAAACTGACTTACCACACTTAAAGCATATGACAAATCTGACCGTGTATGTACAAGATACATTAGTCGTCCAACCAATCTCTGATATCTTTCCTTATCACAAGACACTTGATCAGCTTCGTTGCATAGTTTCAGTCATTCTTTCAATGGTGTACTAATCGGTTGACAAGCGGACATTCCAGTTTCCTTCAATAAATCCAGAGCATATTTTCTTTGAGAGAGAAATATCCCCTTTCTTGAGCGAGAAACTTCAATACCAAGGAAGTATCTCAAAGGACCAAGATCTTTCATTTCGAACTCTTGTGACAAGTAGTTCTTTAATGCCTTCATCTCTTCAGGATCATCTCCAGTTACTATCATATCATCAACATAAATAATAAGTGCAGTAATTTTACCTTCTTTCCTTTTTAGGAATAAAGTATGATCAGAATTACTCTAATCATATCTGAATGTCCTCACTGATTTTGTAAATCTCCCAAACCAGGCTCTTGGCGACTGCTTCAGTCCATACAATGCTTTCTTCAGATGACATACTTTGTTGCTATGTTGGACTGGTCTGTTCGACCCTAGTGGAAGATCCATATAGAATTCTTCTGTCAATTCCCCATGCAAAAATTCATTCTTCACATCAAATTGCTCCAACGGCCAATCAAGATTTGCAGCAAGTGACAGTAGAACTCGAATAGTGTTGAACTTTGCCACAGGTGCAAATGTTTCGTCATAATCAATTCTATAAGTTTGAGCGTACCCTTTAGCAACCAGTCTTGCCTTGTACCGCTCTATCAAACCATCTGAGTTATATTTCAATGTATAAATCTATCTGCATCCTACTGGCTTCTTCCCTGCTGGCAGCTCGACTATCTCCCAAGTCTCATTCTTCTTCAAAGATTTCATCTCCTCATTCATAGCTGCTTTCCACCTTGGATCGGCTAAGGCTTCCTGCACACTGTTAGGAATAGATACAGCAGATAATTGATTCACAAATGACTTATTTGATTTAGACAATCGGTGAGTGGACACATAATGACTCATGGGATACTTGACTTTACTAGTGGGATTAGGCTCGTAAGTGGGTTTTAGGATACCTCTAGTAGTACGGTTTGGGAGTTCTCTTCTTGGAGTTTCGGACAGCGATGATGATTGGTTTTTGGGTTCTGCTGGGAGTAGAGATAGATCTGATGATACTGGTGGTGGAGATGGTTCAGATGGTGCTGGTGGTGGAGATGGTTCAGATGGTGCTGGTAGTGGAGATGGCTCATCTTCATGGAGGTTCGGCACTGACTGTAAATCTTCGTGGAAATTTTCTTCCTCAACCAAGTCTTCATTCGAGTGATCGTCATTACTTACATCCTGATTTTCTCCCCTTATATCTGATTGTTCAGTTTGAATAGTAACCACTTCATCATAGGCAAGAGTTTGAACTTTACTTCGGTACTCTCCTTGAAGTTCAATCTCAGAGAAAAAATACATCTCATCTTCATGGAACACAACATCCATAGTCACAAACATCTTTTGAGTTGGTGGGTGATAGCACTGATACCCTTTTTTATTCTGTGCATATCCCACGAAAACACAGCGGACAGCTTGAGGAGTTAACTTATTGCGTTCATGTTGATGAAGATGAATAAATGCAACACACCCAAACACACGAGGTGGAAAGTTGACGACTTTTGGTGCATTCACAGCTTCAGTTAATGCTTGAAATGGTGTGAGGAAGTTTAGGATATTAGAGGGAACTCGGTTGATTAAGTATGCAGCAGAAGCAAGGGCTTCTCCCCAATAAATGAGTGGCATAATTTCATGGATGAGAGAAGCACGGACCACTTCGAGCAAATATCTATTTTTCCTTTCTGCAACCCCATTCTGTTAAGGTGTATACGAGCATGTAGTCTGATGAACAATTCCGTGTTCCACCAAATATTATTGCAGATTTGAACTCAGGTATTCTCCGCCATTATCACTCCTAAGAACTTGAATCTGTGATTTATACCGAATCATAACATGTTTGTGAAATTTCTGAAACAAACCACTAACTTCACTTTTCGACTTCATCAAACAAATCCAGGTCATACAGGTACATTCACTATAAAATTTTCCTACAGAAGTACCAAAGGTGTGCTCCTGCCAGTTACTCTTAAAATGTTTGCTCCCAAAGGAAGTAGGGCTCCTATTGACTAAAGGTTCTTCGGTTTCCTTTAGAATGAAATTCGATATGAAGTCCCTACTACTGTTACTGTCGATTCTAAAGGCGAACAACCACCCCATGTATGGGTGGGGTCTTTGTGGGAAGCTACCTTGGATATGATGAATTCCTAATAGAAAAATATACAGAATGTTGAATATAAAAATCTCTATATAATAATAATAATTTTATCTTTTATAAAAAAGGCCCCCATTTTCATTTCTAATGACCACGACTGGAAAACACTTTATTCATCTTACCTATGAAGGGTGAGTATCCTCAATGTGAGATTGTACCCAAAAACCATCACAGGTTAGACGCTACTGATTGATCAGTGGGACTCCCGTTTCTCACGAGTAGCTTGCTTCCTCGTGCTACCGCAGGCGCTTAATGTTGGCCTTGATTGTGAACTCCGTTGAGCCATCAATGGGAATCCATATGGCAAAGTTTTAGACGGCGAAGGAGACTGGGGATTATCTGAGCGGGCTATATTTTAGTCTAATGAAGCCAAGTGTGATCGGTTGGAGATTGACAGTCGTGCAGAGCGTAAGGGAGATTGCTCCATTATTGAGTTTGACTCTGTCATGACTGGATATTGGAATCAGCTGGCTATGATGGAGCCCTAGTTTCCCAGTGAGTAAGCTTTGATCTTTCAGAGATATCGCGAGAGTGTTTGTATTAGTTTCTAATGGCTCTCCGACCGGCTCTTTAGCTCATCTCTTGGCGAGGACAGATTATTCATCCTCTACCTACTAATAAGCCTCGTCTGTTGATGCTTCTTAGCTGAACATTTCCTTCCCTTGTCTTCTTCCCTCTTTCTATCCTCCAACTTATTTTTCAGCTCAGCCAACCTTTTTTTCAATTATCCTATTTCTTGAACGTGGGTGTTCTTCTCTCCTGATCACTCTAAAAGCGGCCATTGCTTCGGATTCCATGCAGGCCATGTTCAGGATCAAGGAGGATTGAACAAGTAAGTGTATAGTATAATATGGTTGAGCACTGCTCTCTCCTTTACGATTGGTTGACTTCAAGCTGGTTCAGTTCGTACAACTCGGAATGCCTTCTACGTCTCTGATTAGGCGCATCAATCTTAGTAACCTTTCCCACATCTTTTGGAATTTATACTTTTTTTTATAGAGAAGGGGCATGTGCTTCGCTATTCGCCCTGGCAGTTCGATCGAGATCTCTTAATCAGGTTTGAGGATCTCATGTTCTAACTCAATAGTGGGGTTGGTATCCATATCTAGGAATAAGTACCGCAGGAAATCTTTCTTTACTAGTTAGGGCCTTTTCAGTACTGACGACTCTAGGTGACAAAGGCTGAGTTGGTTGACTCTGGAGGAAGTAGGTAGAATTGGTTGAAGTAGGGCGAGTAAGGGTAAGTGTTAACGAACAAAGCGAGCCAAATAACGATGGTTAGACTTTTCAAGGGCTGGTTTTCCTAATAAGCCGGGTCTTCTCACAAGAAAGAGACTTGAGATGTAGTTCCCACTTTCGCTTTCATCTTCTTTTGATTTGTGATTCAAAGGTTCGATTCTATTATTAAGAGCTTTAGACGCATTGAAAGAGGGGGGAGCCCCCTTTTGTTTAGACATGTGACTGACCAAAGAGGCCCGCTCCATTTTTCTTGTGCCGCAGTTCTGGATAAAGGGCTCTCTCACGACAGGATAGAATGCGAGACCGAAGATAGGAGAAAGATAAGGATCGGGTTTAGGATAAGGAACAGAATCAGCTTTTATGGGAATGACATTTCCGGGATCGAAGGTGCTCAGCGAGACGATCGATCAAAGCCGTTCAGAAAGGAATTTCCGTTCAGAGGTTCCGCCAGACCCTTATTATATAGGGAGCGGAGTCACTTGACCAGTCTCGAGTAGCTCCTTCGGAATGAAAGACCAGAAGAGATAAGAAGCAATACATAGAGTCACTTTCGCCCTCATCAAATAGGGTAGCACCCTGGCATGAATGAGTGCCATAATTCATCTTGAGAAGTCGGGATGAAAGACTGTACCTTGGACTATGCTTTCTAGACTGATCTTTAGCAGAAAGACTTGATCCTTTCTCCTGTTCCTGAAAGGAATTAGTGTCTATTGATTAGGTGTCACATTTGGTCAAATGGCACATTCGGAAAGTGTCAAAGTGAAATTGGCCAGTGTGAAGTTTCCCTTTCTTTTTTGGAAGAAAGGTTCAAAGAATAGTAAATTGCATACGAGAAGAAGGGTTCGTAGACAGAAGTGCCCGAAAGAAGGTCCTCTCTTCTTATTCTATAGAAACTCAGAATTTCATAATAAAAGAAAGTTTGGGAAGTAAGATGTTCGGTTCACCAGGTTCTACCAATGCAGGGCCCACGTTCTCCCATTACTAAAGTCGTCCAAGGGACAGGATCCCAGGCTTTTGAAATTCGGCTTTTTTCTATCTTCAAGAAGTAGTATTCATACAGTTGTATGGCTCCGCAAGGGGTGACGCGGAAGCCCCACTCTCCTCCTTAACAGGGGCCGACTGTCAGATCGGCATGGCTTCAAAAGACTCTAGGAACCCAAACTTTATATAAAGAAGATAAAAAAACAAAACGATAGTGGCCAGGATTAGAAATGAATAGCAAATTTTACGGAAATTAGGAAGATGAGGAGATAATGGGCAAAGAAGGAAGTTAATAATCACTGCCTTTAGCACTACTCTTATCAATCCAAAAACTAGAATTTGTTGTTTCAAAATTTTTGCTATCGTAAGAAGCGATGTAAATAATTGTTGCATGTTCAACAGTTAAGTATAAGCTTCCATCATCATGACCACCGCAGTATGGTCAGTTTAATTGATGACAACCTCTCCTAACGATCTATTCGACCTGTCGGCCCTGTTAAGAAGGAGAATGGGGCTTCCGCGTCACTCTCCTCCTAATGCACTAACCAAACGTTTGTGAGAATCTAATGCACTAACCAAATGTGGGCACGCCAGTTGAATGCAACTGGCGCAAAGCTGATAAAACTAGCGACTCCCCAACTCAACAACCAAAAAAATTGAAAAATGTGCTGTTAGAACTCAAGTATAAGTGTATGCCATGACCTAGAATCTAATGCAAAGTTCTAAGAATGCACACAATGTTCCTACTCTAATGCACACTTGATTTGGAAGTGTATGCATCCCATACTACATACTTCCCAAATCAAGCTCCCTTCCTCTTGATTGTAGGGTTCGATCCCTCATCAAGCATCATACTCTTGTACTCTTTCACGTTCCTAACATTCATCTAGTGACTGATGAGGTTGTAGTTATTCGGTCCAATTCTGATTCTGCAGTCAGTAGCGGTGTCCCTGTTTTTCACTACGCACGGTTCCCGCAGTCCCATTGCTCTGGACCTCACCTAAAAGTTGCCACGAGCATAAAGGTGGCCCCGTGGTAACCTCGGTCACTGAGACGCCTAGAGTCTTACCCACCATATAGGGGTCTTACTCTAGCCTGTACTGAACAACATAGAACTTGACAGATTCATAGAGTCTATTCCCTACTTCTAACAGGAGCACCTCCCGTTCTTATCACTAGAGCCCTAACAGAAGAGACTATGTCGCTCGTTCCCCTTAACGGGCGAAACGGCACCACACGTGTCTCCTTGACAGGTGAGTACAACCACCAAACTAATGTCTGTCCTATCAAATAAATGACATTCTTGGTCATAAGTAACTACAATAAACCTACTGATCCTAACTTAGAACTCATGTTGGACTTATTAAGAAAATCAATTATCTTTTATTTAGTGAAATAATTTGTAAAATACCGGTAACGCCCCGGGCCACGCTCAAACAAATTCTAACAACTGCTCACCACAGACTTCCTCTCAAAAGGTGTCATGACTAGTTGGCATCTCTTGATCATAGACTTCCTAATATATACCCTCACTCTCTCTCCTCCCCACCGATGTGGGACCAAACAACTCATGCCTAAGCACAGCGCCAGCCACTTCTCTTTCATTTAATGCCACATTTCATAAGCCCCATTGTCAACTCTATAGGCTCCCATATCAATCCAATTAATCCATATCCCATAGACATCATATAGACCAACTACTACACTTCTCATATATATATATATATATTATATATATATATATTATATATATATATACCTCTTAAGTATGGGGTGTTACAATATCAGACGATTACTTGCTAGTTAACTACCTAGTCTTTTATCCAACTTAACTGTAACACCCCTGCCCCTAGCTCAGACAATTTATACAATTTAGAAGACAAATTAGATACTATGTAGTACAACTGCCCACCACAGGCTGCCTCTCAAAATGTGGTTAACCGATTAGGTGACTCTTGATCATAGGCAATAATATTTTATATATTATTTTATTCAAGTTGATTTCCAATATGGGACAAATCTCTCACAATTCCTCCCGTAGCACAAGCCACGTCATTGGAGAGAGAGAGAACAGAAACATCACCTTAGTGCTGTCACTCCCCTTGGTTGCAGGCCCCTCCATAACGCCACGTCATCGAAACCTTTTGACCGAAGTTAAACAGCACAAGGCTACTGTTTCCATAACATGTGGCCCCCCCTTTCAAACACTATTCATTTTTCAAATTATTACAATCATGCCATAGCTCATTATACCAAACAGCCAACTATTACTCTTCAACACACACACACACACACACACACACACACACACACACACACACACACACTCTCTCTCTCTCTCTCTCTCTCACACACACACACACACACACATATATATATATATACTCTTTTTTTGAAAATTACGGGGTGTTACACACACCTCCCCTACAGAAATCAGCGTCCTTGCTAAGCACGGGGCATGTACAATCTAGTGCAGGATCTACTTTCTAGCCGATGTGGAGTGGAGTACCCTGATTCTGCACACACACACACACACACATATATATATATATACTCTTTTTTGATAATTACGGGGTGTTACACACACCTCCCCTTCAGAAATCAGCGTCCTCACTAAGCACGGGGCATGTACAATCTAGTGCAGGATCTACTTTCTAGCCGATGTGGAGTAGAGTACCCTGATTCTACCCTCCCCACCCCCCCCCCCCACCCCACACACACACATATATATATATATACTCTTTTTTGAAAATTACGGGGTGTTACACACACCTCCCCTTCAGAAATCAGCATCCTCGCTAAGCACGGGGCATGTACAATCTAGTGCAGGATCTACTTTCTAGCCGATGTAGAGTGGAGTACCCTGATTCTGCTAGCTGCACAGTATCCTGATTCTGCGAGTTGTCCGTCACAGGCCCCAACCTCGCTCCCTCTCATGCGTACTTACCCGTACATCTGCTAGCTCCATCTCAGGCATACATCTCACCCACTATTACCCACACTCGCTGTCGAAAGTCGGCTCTGAGACCATTTGTAATGCCCCTGCCCCTAGCTCAGACAATTTATAAAATTTAGAAGACAAATAAGATACTATGTAGTACAACTGCCCACTACAGGCTGTCTCTTAAAAGGTGGTTAACCGATTAGCTGACTCTTGATCATATGCAATAGTATTTTATATATTAGTTTATTCAAGTTGATTTCCGATATGAGACAAATCTCTCACTATTCCTCCCGTAGCACAAGCCACGTCATCGGATAGAGAGAGAATAGCAACACCTTAGTGCTGAAACTCCCATTGGTGGCGTGCCCCTCCATAACGCCACATCATCGAAACCTTTTGTCCGAAGTCAAACAGCACAAGGCTGCTGTTTCCATCACTTGTGGGCCTCCCCCCCTTCCAAACATTATTCATTTTTCAAATTATTACAATCATGCCATAGCTCATTATACCAAATAGCCAACTATTACTCTCTCTCCCTCTCTCTCTCTCTCTCTTTCTCTCTCTCTCTCTCTCTCTCTCTCTCTCTCTCTCTCTCTATATATATATATATATATATATATATATATATATATATATATATTCTTTTTGGAAAATTACGGGGTGTTACATTAACTGCCTTGGAATAAACCCAACCCGGTCTCTAACTCAGACCAAGGATTGGCCTGACCTGATTTCAACTTGACCTAGTGACGACAACGATTCGACCTCGTCAATCGCCGTCCGCCCTCTTACTTGGATCTCGATCCTTCTCCATCCCGCGATCAACCCTCCTTGGTTAGCGATCAGCTGGCGCACAAAAACTGTCCTCATCCAAGGCACTAGAGGTGAAAAGGCCACTAGCAACCCAAATATCATGCAATAAGTCGTAGGGTACGGCTCACAACTAGGTCACTAGCAACTAAAAGTGAATAATTGAATAAGTGTACCAAGGCAACAAATGAGACATGAGTTGCTCAAATATAAAGAAAACACATTAGGTGCGACAAGCACAGCTCTAACATGATCAAACATGAATCAAGTGTCAGTATAAACATTATTTAAGTCAATTCTAAAGCCCCAGTATGAAGCAAGCATATAATCAAACAAAACGGTAAGTCAACTATTCAACCTGCAGTTATGTTGTTTTAGAAAAATCATTATAAATCACATACTTAATGAAATTCCGAGTTCTTAGGTTCTTCAGAAAGAACTTTAAGTTTAATTTAACATATCGATTGAAAATTTTCTCAAAATACTTCATTTCAGAAGAAAAGTAGACATAACTGATGAGCATGCAAAACTTTCAGATCTGACGAAATTATTGGTCAGTTGCACCAATAAACTCATTTAAAATAACAAATGAACAAAGAAATTTATAAACTTTAGTACGAAGGTCCCAAACACATAGAATCATAAAATGTCCAAAATTTAACTAAAAAACCAGAGCATAATGGAAGATATAATATTTTGAATTAGATGTAAATTACCACACAGCAACAACACCATTTCTTAACAGCAAAGGCAAGTTGTATATTAAAGAGATAAAAATTTTGATTCAAAAATTACAAAACTTGACAGAAATGTTCCACATTGACTTAGGATGCTACTGTAAAAATTTCAAGTCAAAATTTCATAATGACACAAATTTATGATTTTTATAAGTCAATCAAGTTAATTCAACAGAGCATACATTTTACCCCGAATTAGAAACAAGATTGTATTTTTTTCATATAGCAAACCACATCCAAAATTTACAAAATTTGATAGATTTATAATAGACATGCATGAGAAGCCATAGTAAAATTCAAATGTCTACATTCATATTAACCATGGAGATATAAATTTTACAAGTCAAGCATGATCATTCTAACCAAAACAGTAAGATAATTTAACATCAGCAGTAAGACGGATTTATTAAAAATATCAATCCTTGTCCAAAACTTACGAAATTAAGTTGAGTTCATAGGGACATAGTTAAGATGCTACCATAAAATTTGAAGTTTAAATTCTATCATGACACAAAGTTATGAATTTTCTAATCATCTCATATTAATTCTTCACAAGATTCAACATCATCTATTAATTTACAATTTTAACTTAAATGATTAAGTTAAAACATAAAAAAATATCATTCATGCCATCTAGAAAGCTAAAAGTTTGCAATATTTCATCACCCAAAAAGAAACACCCAACATGCATAGAGTTGGGAAAAGTCACCCACTTTGAAGTTTGTTGATGATCTCTTGTTCTTCTTCCTTGCTTGATTGGCTCCTCTTCCTAGCTCCTTGCTCCTACAACTTATCCACCTAAGCTTAGATGAAGAAAGTTTTCTTCTTTCTCCTTTTGAAGTTGAAAAAATGCTAGAAAATGGAAAAAAATGTAGGATTTTGAAGGAAGAAGTCTTAGGGTTATAAATGAAGGAGATGATAGATGACTTTTGGGGGTTTAAATAAGGAGGGGGTGAGTGGGTGGACGAATAGGGTGAGAAGGGGGGGGGGGGGGGGGGGGTGGCCATAATCCCAAAACAAGCCCATAGTTTTAATAGTGGTTTAGAATTTTATTTTTATGAATAATTATACATATACATACATACACACATACAATACATACACATATATGTACATATACAACACAATGCATGCCCAAATATTTTAAGGAAAACTTGCATAACAAAGATATTTTTATTTTTAAAAAAAAATATTAATATTTTCGTGGGACCTTACAAACCTGGCTCTAGGGCAAGGGAACAGTATGTGAGTTGTGTCATCATCATCTAAGTTACATGTAGCGCATCTGTCGTTCATTTTACTTATTGAATTTTTTAGATATTAAAACACCATTAGAAATTATGGTGTTTTGTGTATCAGGGCATATTAATGTTTTTTTTAGGTTTTGAATCAACTAATTTGTCCTCCTATCTGTTCATTCCTGTGATCTATATCTTGCATTCTCGACCTCTCATGCAAGGCCGGCCCTGAGCTCACAGAGGTCATAGGCAAACTTCCGAAATGGGACCCCCATACATAAGTTTTTAGGGTTAACCCGCTGCTAACTTTTTTTCAAAAAAAAAGGGCCCAAAAAATTAAATTTGGGAGCCCCCTAAATAAAATGCACAAATTATAAAATGACTTTGCTCGCGAAATACGTATATATAGATATAGAAAACAAATATATGGGGTCTCAAAGAAATGCGCAAAAATCAGGGCCCGAGGTGGCTGCCTCTCATGCCTCAAGGTGAGGGCCGGTCCCTTGATCTATATATGCTCTGCTTCAGAAATGTATTCTTTAGAGAGTGTAGATCCTAAGTAGTCATCCCAGCTCAATATTTGGGTATTTGACATTTAGAAATAAGAATTTGGGGTTGTAGCTGTAGCTGATGAACCCAAAATATGGCTTTAAAGAAATAGTGACAAACGATCGATCATTTTTTGCCACGTTTAATTTTTTTTTTAATTAAAAAACTCACGGACGAGAGATCAAATCTCGTCTGAGACCTATTTAAATAATTAAAATAATTAAATACTAATTAAATCTGAATAAAATTTTAATAAACTCCTAATTTAGAAAGGAATGAAAGATCAATTTCGGCCCTTTACTTTCGGAAAGCAAATGAATCGCTGGAAGATGATCTTCTGTCCGTTCTATTTTAAATTTTTAAAAAATTGGACGAGATTTCATCTATCGTCTGATACAATTTAGCGAAAAAAATTTAACGGAAGAAATTTCATATTTCGTGGGCTATAATTTTCAAATTTCTATTTCTCTTCCCAAATTTCACTGTTCTCCTTAAACCCAAATTTTGGGTATATACGGCTGGGGCACTTTTTGGCCATTTTTTGCAAAATTTGGCTTTATAGCCAACGGCTACATATTCTAGCTCTAAAACACCCAAAGAAAGTACATGTATTTCTCGAGTCAAGAAGATCATGGAATGCCAACTTCCTTTCCCAGTTCCTTTGGTTTTTCGAGATTGTAATTGGACTTGTGAGAGCAGGAAACTAACTCCGAAGAGTAGGAAAATTGTCTGGAAATGACCCACAATTTACTTCAGAAAATGCTTCGGGTTGAATTTCTTCGATAATTCCTGCGCTGTTGATTCAACTCTTGTTTGGTCCTTCTCAACAAAACTTATAATAAGCGGCCCAGCTCGGGATTTCTTATGGCAGTCTATATAAATATATGGGAATGCAAAGCAAAATTTTGATATGATTTCAGTTGTTTCTGTATCAGAAAGCATAGTGCTAACATGGAATGATACAAATGGCGCCGTTGTCCCGAAAGGGGTGACTGCTAATTCCACAAGACAATTCCATTCCACTTTCAGTTCAGAAACTTTTGTTGCTGAGAGAACAGTCACATTATGGATTTGAGCACCGGAACAGGGAGCTTTTCATGGTAGAGTAATTCAGTTATGCCTTCCATTAAATAGAAAATAACCAAGAATGTAGGAGTTTCCTTTTTCTTCTTTTTTTAAGAACCAAGAATGTAGAAGTTTTTGAAGAAACAAGAATGTAGAAGTTTGCCAATTCAAAAAGCTTTCGATTATAAGAAGACATACTATTACATAGTTCTATACTCTCTAGGGCATCAACTTCCTGATCTTGTCTTTTTTAATTTTTTATAAACATGAAAGCATGAAGCAAATAAAAACCAAACTACAACTCTCATAATTTCCCTTTCTAAACATATCCCTAAATTACCACCTACCCTTCTTCGAGACATGATCAGCACACACATATCCCATTCTAATTACATGCTACAATTTCACACGGTTGATGAAGCAAATCAATGCCATAATATTTTGATCATTAGGATTACCAACCTTCTGAGCCGGCCCAGGGCCCAAGATGAGAATTTGGTTTAGAGGGCACAAAAATCACAAAATTCAGATTTATAGGGACACAAAAATTACAAAAAACATTACTTTAACCAATTAAAATATAAACCTAGGAATTCTAAACATTCCCTAGCTCTTCAGTTTCTTTTCTCTCATCATCAACAAAGTTCCAATTACATAAACTTATCCACTGCCGTCTTCTAAAACCCATCTCCTCCACCACCGATAGCCGCCCATCACCTCCATCTCCACTTCAGTTCCACTCCATTGCCATTCACACCCGACAACTACATTTCAATCCAATCCAATACAATCTCGACAACCTCTATTCAAACCCAAGCCCGATGCCCCCCTCTTCCATCGTTGCCACCTTCATTGCTTGTTGTCTTTGCCGCTGCTTCTGTTGTCCTCCATTGCTAGCATCGACCACCAGCTCTGGGATCCCCTCCTTTGGCAGGTAGCCTATCTTTCTTCTCCTTCATTCTTTATTTTTATTTTTATTTTATTTATTACTCAAGAACATATGTAAATCAATTTAAAATTAATAAAAAGAAATGTTCTTTTGTATTGAATAAAAGTTGAATCTCGTATGTGTTGATGGGTTCATATGGAATGGGTGAGAGGTTAAAGATGAAGTGAATACATAGGCTCCACGTGTTTTATACTTCAATTCTAGTTCCTTAATTATTTATTTGATTGATTAGAATAAGTCGTGTGTATATATACATATCGTACCAAACTACTAACGCTTAATTTGATTTTGCATTCATTTCATTTCATTTGATATATCTATATGCACGAATGAGCACTCATACATTTTTATGATATAAAAATATCTATCTCATCTGACTTCTTTAAAATAATTAATTAAGCTTCTTTAATTTTTGTTAAAAGTAAAATGAATGTTTAGTATGAATTAAAATAGCATCTTGCTCTATAAAAATTCTATCTTCATCAGTTATTCGGTTCAAACAAAACTTCTTATTAATAATAATCGAATAATAGAGAAAGTCTTTTACCAGAAGATACACTTTGTATTTTCATAATGATTCTCATAAATAATAATACAATTTCCATAGATAAAAATGAGTTCTTATATAAAAGACAACAACTTCACAATTATTCGATTAATAGAATTATTTTTTTCTTCTAATAATCAAATAAATGTAAGACTTTCATAAGAAAATTTAACTTCCATAAATAAAAAAACTGATTTTTTCTATGTAAGAGAAGACCAATTAATTATTGTGAAATTGTTAATTAATTTGAATGCAGAATTCTCTATTGAGGATTTTCGAAGTTCAAGTCTTTATATTCACTATCCACGTTCTATTGTTCTATACTTACATGTTTTATTTATTTTATTTTATTTTCAGGGTATTGACTTTGTGGCCCCCCGTTATATTATATTTTATCAATATATATAAAAAATACAGGCGTGTCTATAAAGTGCACAATTTCATTTTTTGCCCAGGACCTTAAATACATCAGGACCGGCCCTTCCAACCTTCGAATCACGAAGTAAATCAATTATACACTGAGAATCACCTTCAATAATTACAAGACCCTCATGAGAATTGATATATAAGAACATTGTCATGCCCCGTTTCCCGTTATATGAAAACACATGTACGCAACTAAGGCCCAGCGAATGATATAAGTATATCAACTCATATCATTCAAAACCTATACAATACCAATAATCTCAACAATACAATAATAATAACATGAACAAGAATATAATACAATAACCAATATATGAGATACAAGAACTTACAAAAATCCGAGAACATACAACGTAGTAAACAGTTCACCAAGATCCTTCAGTATCTCATCATCTGTACCTATATAAACATTAACTCAAAGAAATGAGAGAGTACCCGTTAGAGCACGCTACGGGCCGCAAGTAGTACAAGAAAAATGGAAACAAAAACTAGGATACAATACGATCAAGTACGATACAAGGACACATGTAAACTTGAAAACCAGAGACGAAAAACATTTAAACTAGACTTCAATGTATATTCAATCGATAGTATATTCAATTGATAACAAGGAATCATGTAACGGAAAAACATGTCATGTAAACAAGAATCATGCAACTTGTAAACATGAATCATGTAACTTGTAAACATGACACATGTAACTTGTAAACTTGTAAAAAGGAATTCTGTAAATATGTAAACAGAAAACATGCACGTGCTGAGTATTAATCTTAAGTCTAGAAATATTTTATTAATCATATCTAATGCACGCAATCCTGCGTCCCATACCACAGGTTTGGGTGCATAAAAACATGTAAATGTTTAGACTCTAATGATGAATTCTATAAAGTTATGTACTCGGGTCTTCTAGTGACAATAACATGAATCATATCATGTAAACATAAATATGCAATCACATAATCATGTAATCATGTAATAGATTCTAAAGGTGGCCTCCGTCGTCTGGAGACATGGCACTTAGTTCCATGTAACTTGTAACAGGAAACAGGTAAACATGTAATCGGGAGTCACTATTACGAGAAATACGAGTATCCTTCCGAGTACACTCTCCTATATTATCCACTACTAGTCATTTCCCTTATTACCTGGCTTGTTATACTTTTACAATAATTACTCATGAACATGAGACAAATGGAAACATGTATTAGAACAGAATTAAAGAGGTATCAAGTGCTATGTAATGCATGGTATTCAACTTATTAAATGCGAAAAATAGACATATTTATATTTAAATACATGAAGATACAAAGTCTGGACAACAGTACACTATTGTACAAAATCCACTTTCCCATTGCTACAGGAAGGAGAATTCAGTTCTATCAGAAGTTCTAGAAACTAGAATCCCTACCGGTTCTAACGCATTTTCACACGATATATTATAATCACAGTAGCTATGTCAAACAGTCAATTCTTTACATGTCTAAAATTCTGGCAGCAACATACGGTCAAGTTCTCGAGTTTAGAACTTTACTATAAAATATTTATTAAACTACAGAAAAATAATAATATTGTTCGTGATTGTGCCTATTAGTAGAAGGGAGTTTATCACGTCATAATTTCAACAGTAGATTATGTAACGCCCCGAATTCCGAACACAGGTAATTCGTAGCAAATACATGATCTTTTACTTCAACTTCATACAAATTTACAAAGAATTTAAAACTTTTATTTACAACATGTTCTTTGCAACAGCACAACGAAATTTAATGAATACAATGCAATTTACAGTAATGAAAATTTCTTCAATCTTGTAATCAACTCATCATAGTGACTTCAAGCCTATGCCAAGTCCAATCCTGCATCTGGAAAACTGTTGGCACGTCAATTGCATACAACTGATGCAATGCTATAATACAACGTTTCTTCTACTTTAGGAAACACAAACTTGAATGCAAACAGGAAAAGTTACTACCTTAGTCATGTCAGTATATGATATGACTTAATGCCTAATGCAGATATTTACAATACGATGACACTAATGTACACTTATTCGGATTCTATGCATCCCATACTACATAGGTCCGAGGGCAAGCCCTTATCGTACTCCTTATTATAGGGTTCAGTCCCTCGCCATGCAACCTACCTGTCACGCCCCGCTTCCGAAAATATGGAAATACGAGCACGTAATGAAGGTCCAGTGAATGATTATACATCATCCATAAGTTGTAACAGATTAACTCAACAATATACAAGAGAATACAATCACGCAAGAGAAATGTAACCACATAAATAATGAATAAAATCTAAAATAATCATGAAATAAATTCACCAAATAATAATCCAACATCTGGGATAAAACAAACTTCGGGTCATAAAATCCTGGAATACAAGTATGATAAAAGCAGTACAATAAGCAAATAATAAGAGATAGCTATAATAGTCTAATGGTCCAGCTCCGATCTTCAGAGAGTTTGCTCACCAATTTCTTCTGGTATTGCTCCTTCGATACCTGTAAATTCTTGATCTAAAAAGAGAGAAAAGAGTGTCCTTAGAGCAAGTCGTGGACAGCAAGTAGAAAAAAACAGAGGATAAAGGAAGCATTTATATCAAAGAAAAGGGACGAGTTCAAAGTCAAAGAACAAAGCAAATGCAAGCAATGATATCAAAGGTCTACAATTAATCACACATGTAATGAGTGATGTCAAGTCAAGTTCAATACAGGATCAAGCATGAGATGTCAAATGCAGATTATTAATAATTTTATTAATCTATCTAGTGCACGTGCTACTGCGTCCCATTCTACAGGTTCGGCGCAAGCACACAGTGAACGTTTTAGACAGATGGCGAATTCATGGATCGTGTACTCGGCGTCGATAACAATAATGTTATAACTAATAATTAACAATCAATCATTTGCAATCAATACTTCTCCTTTCAATCAATATTTCTCATCCTTCCATGACAATAGAATATAACAATAAGGCCTTGCCGAATACATTTTTCGATCATTCACTACCAAGTCCTTCCCATAATACCCCGGCTTGTTATTAGTTTATTTTCATCCTACGTGAGCATGAAAGAAGGTGTCAATTTTGTATTATGCTAGGTGTGACTAATTCTATTCGTTACAGACAAATCATGAAGTAAACATATTAAATTAGTACAATCACATAATCTGGACAGCATGACCTTGCTGTACAAAAACACAGATTACCGCTACTATAGAAAAGCAAATCTAGATCCGTCAGAAATTCTAGAAAGTAGACTCTCTTCCGGTTCCAGCGAATATACACACGACATATAAAAGCTACAGAAACTAGGTGGAAACTCCTATTCTTTTCAGATTTTATGTTCAGGTAGCAAGTTGTAAATTGTGTTCACCTATTTATTTCAGGTCAGAAAATTCATCAAATAAATTAATAAAAATTCAGGGTAATTCATATACATGTCTAGTCTTAGTTAGATTTATTTCAAATTTTTATTTTACTGTTAACATGCTCAAATAAATTATGGAACAGTAAGATACGCATACATTTGTGAATCTGGAAATTCTAACACAGCTGTACTAAAATGATGATATCTAACAGATTACACATCGAAATTCAAATCCGTAAAAAGGGTAGTAAACTAGACATCTGGGGATAAATTTCATGTTCAGAAAGTTATTTCAAAATATAACAGCAACATGGTCAAAAATCTGATTCAAAAAGATACAAACGGCAGTCCAGAATTTATTATGATATGAATAGGCAAAAATTTAATCATACAATCATACAATTCATGCTAATTAATATTCAAAGTGCCAATAGATGTTTAACATGCATGATTTCAGTTTTAAGATGCAATTTCATAGGCATGGTAATCAATTCATCAAATCAAATCAATCTAACATGTCTAATTTACCAAACAATTCTATAGCACCTAGATGTAGTTATTTTCATGTAATTGTGAATATGCAAAAAACAATAGGGACTAGATTTTAGATTAAAGAGGTAAGCACGATGTTAAGAGTATATCGGATTAGCTCATGTAAACCCTTAATAAACTTAACGGAATTCAAATAGTAGTACGATAAAGAAAAGGACTGGATCTACTTGCAGAGATCAAAGAAATCTTGAACAAAATAAACAACTAGTTCAATAAGAGAATTGCCTTTTATTTAGTAGATTCGAATATTTAGAATAACGGGATATGAATCTCGAGCAACGAACCACGATCACACGTGCGAGCCACGTGTGAAAAACCAAATAGCAAAACACCACACAAAGCACACTACAGCACTCCACAGCGGATCCCCCTACACAAACACCAAACACCACTTCGGATCCCCTACACCACACACAGCGAACACCAATTCCCCACTACTTCTCCTTCCACAACTCAACAGAGAGAAAGAGAATTGGCGGGAGAGGGGACGACGACCACGACGGCAGCTAGCGACGCTAGCGGCGAGGGCGACGACGAATGGCGGGGATGCTGGCGGTCGGGAAGCGACGCAGCGACGACGGATGGCGGCGTTCAAGCGACTCTGTTTTCTCCCCGAAAATAGGGGAGGCAAAAACAGCGGGGTTTGGGGCTTGGACGACGATGACGAAGAGGCGGGAGGGTCTGTAGTGGTTTGGGGGGGTGAATGGAGAGGCAAAGACGGGGTCGACAATGCGGTGGCGGTGACGGAATTGACTGGCAGATGGGCGATGGCGACGGGAATGAAGACGACGACGGGAATGGGAGGTGATGGGATGGTCGAGGGCAGTCAGAGGAAGAGGATGGGGATGAGGAGAGGACGATGGAGGGCTGGCGAAGTCGAGCGAGTGCAGTGAATGGGTTTGGAAACAGGGGATCAGGAATGAGGAGAGAGGAGAGTGGCTGAAGGTTAGGGGAAATCAAAGTTTGAACATTATATATAGGGTAGGGTTAGGATTTAGGGGTTTAATGGGTTTGGGTTTGAATATAGGGAAAAATGAGATGTAGGGCTATTAGGTAATTAGGTTTAGATCCAATAAATAAAAATAGATTGTATATGAATATAATTGATCAATATAAACCCAAATACAAAAGAATAGGATATCTGGTAAAATATAATTTATAACAAAAATATAATTTGTATCACATTACATAAATTGTTTGAAACAATTATAAACACAATTATTAGATAAGAGGGGATATGTTTTAATAATCAATAATAATAAATAAATAATCACAATAACCATAAGAATAATAAAATAACCATGTCAATAAAAATAATAATACTAATAACAACAATTAATAATAATCATAACAATAAGAATAAAATACTATCAATAATAATAATAATAATAATAATAATAATAATAATAATAATAATAATAATAAATAATAATAATACAAACAACAATAATAGCAATTATTAGAGCAATACCATTATGTAAAAATAGGAATTTGTTGAAATAGTCCAAACAGTAATAATATTTTTTATTTAAGTTTAAATGTGAATAGTTGATCAAGTAGAAATGGAAACAAAGTTTATTCAAAATAATTATAACTATTGTTTAGAAAAATGCTTTAACATAAAATCCAAAATGAATTTAACAAATAACGAATTTATAAATATCGAGATACAAAAAATACTCATAAAATACGTATTTGCGGAAATGGGGGTTACACTACTACTATAAATAATACGAAATTTAGATACTTTGCAAGTATTGGTTCTCGCCTCGGAATACTAGAGATCAATCCCACTCCGCGGATCATTCTGTGACCTATTTCAACCATCGTCCCGGAATACTGGAGATTGTCTCACTCCAAGAGTCATCCTGGAACCCTCATTGCACAAATATCCCGTGAGTGTCTCTCACTATCACCCTAAAATACTAGAAATCAATCCCACTTCGCCGATCATCCTGGGGCCTATTTCATCCCCCATCCCGGAATACTAGCTAGGGATTTTCTCACTCTGCGAGTCATCCTAGAGTCCATAACTCATGTTTTCTCTTGTTTCATCATATCTCCAACTAGTGTCTGACCTTAAGTTTAAATGGTAGTTATTAAGACCTAGAGTTTAGCTTTGCCCACCGGACTTGTAACCCCTGTTTTCCATTTTGTGTATTTTTGGGCATATTTTTTTCTTCTTTTCTTTTGGTGTATTTATCTCTTTGTATCTTTTCTAAACCGTATATTGGACCTTTTGTTTTCAATAAATTCATTTTTATTGCTTTTATCATCTTTTATTTGGGTTCTTGATTTTTTTGCCTTTTTTTTGGTGTTTCGTCTCGGTTGGATCATGCCATTATTTTTTCGATCCTCATTGTTATTATTTTATTCTTTTTTTTGCTCTACCTGAATTTTGGATCTTTATTAACCCATTTAACTCCATTATCCAATTTATTTCACCCAAACCCATTATCTTTAATACTTAAAAAACCCTATTAACCTATACCTATTTAAACTCTATATACCCGTTAACCCCAACATCCTATCTAAAACCCACTTAAACCCATTTAACCATACCTACCCTGCAACCCGAAACCCCCCAACTTGTTAATTCCCTTCCTGTCTCTATGCTGCCTCCCCTACCCTGTTAACCCTAAACTTACTCTACCCACATAAATATATATTGTAATGCCCCGAATTCCAAATAAGACCGAATTTGAGATTCCACACGATCTTTACTTCACTTCGTATAATTTTACAAGGAAATTAAAACTTTTCAATAATACATCAGAGTTCATTACATCTTTGTTTACACAGCGGAAGATACAACAATGAAATAAAATACGATTTGTACAACTATAACAATGTAAATCATCAACTGCATCATAATATCTTCATGGCAAAGTCCATTACCTGCATATTAAGCTGTGGGCACGTCCGTCACTTACAACTGACGAAAATATTATACTCGGCTATGCTCTCTATGCCGTACATATAACGATCTCATTAATTTAACAAATCACAAAAATTGAATGAACAATAAAGTGTTAAATTGTGACTACGCTAAACATGTAAGTGTATGCCATGCCTTAATGCCTAATGCACACATTTTATACTACGATGATGCACACTTGTTCGGATTCTATGCATCCCATACTACATAGGTCTGAGGGCAAGCGCCTACGTACTCCAAATTTAAAGGTTTGATCCCTCGCCATGACAACTACCCAGTAATAAGACAAAGTTAAGACGTTCCACGTGTACGGATCCCAGTCCCGGAGAACTACTGCAACAAATCCCCCGCTCGACTGTTATACAGACTCCTCATCGTGTGAACCTCCCGCAAGTGCCCCTCTAGCCCAGGTATACGTATATACATGGAGTACGGCAAACTATCTGCCGGACTACGCATAGTCCCGGATTTAAAATACAAGCTCGTCTCCCACGAGGCAACCAAAGTCCCAAAGAACTGCCGCAACAAATCCCCCGCCCGACTAGGTTTATAGTCCCGATGAACCGCCGCAACAAGCCCACCGTCCGACTATATAGAGTGCCCTACTCACGTTTGCCTAGGTCTTACTACATCTTCACTTATGTGCCTATTCCTTAAGTTCAAGACATGAATAATTTATCATTCATAGAATTAGTTTTACCTCCTACCGGACTTAACCAACAAAATATGAGATAGCATCCATGGCCATCTCTCAAAATATATCTCAACTCTTTTCAATTCAATAGTGCCGGTACCCGAGGTCTTACTAACTCTAACTCACAACTTCTTCATGTACAAGAATCATGGGTATTCATACCCTTCATCATATCTTAAACTTAATTATTCTCAACTTCAAGTCATTTCACAACTTAATCAAAGTCTCATTTTAACACTATTCATGATTTACTTTTCTACTCTTAATTCTTTCCAATCAATGGTTCTATTCATGCATTCATCTAATTTAAACTCATTAACAATTTGAGTACATATAGAAATCTAGAGTTTCTCATTCAACATAATTGCATAATCTCAACAAGAGAAACTAATTCTCACATCAAATTTTTTTACTTTACTTCTAAGGATAAAGATCAAGTTCTTGAAATAATTAACTTGAGAAAAAATCTCATTCTATCTCAAATGTCTCTTTTACTTCTCAAATACACATAGAAAATCTTTAAAACAATTTTAATAAATTCTCCTTCACATTTTATAAACACTAGGATTTTCCCCAAATTATAACTTGTATGAGAACACTTGAATTCATTTAAATAAAAATAAAAATATAAAAGTGCAGCCCCCAAGTTTCGAACCCGTGAGCAGTCAACCCAGCGCCCAAGGCTCACAGCACCAACCACTAAGTCCATATGGACTTGGTGTTCAGAAGCCTCGATGAAAAACCCTTGATGTTCACTCTGGGCTTCGGGTGAATTTTAAAACAAATTTATATACTTGGGCACAACGGGCTTCGAACCCAAGCAAAATGGGAAAGCCAGCGCAACACTAGACCATTAGGCCAAATGCGCTCAACGGTATAAGCCCACTTCGTGGGTTTTTGTCTCAACTTTCTATTATCTTATTGTTTTTCATAAAACTCGATTTTTCATTTGATAAAATCTTTTCAATAATCTAAATAATTTATTTAAACTGAAATTTACTTACTAACAGAAAACTGTGGATTAGAAAAATTTCATATTTGACAATACATATAATTTCAAATCCATTTCTTCTCTTTTATTACATGAACTCACCTTTACCAAACTAGAAAATTGGTATTCTCTTATAACAAATTAAAATAAGTTATGTATACCCATTTTACTTTACAAAGATTCCTCTTTAAACATAAGGGAAATCTCTTCAATTATTTTCACAATTACTAGTTTCTATTAACATACAAATGACAATTACTCCTTACTTTTTGTTCTCAATTTCCAAGCAACATGACAATGCTTTGTTTCTTAATCAATAGTAACATTTCTACAATTTGGCATACATAAAAGCATGAATTTATCTTCTAATTATCACATCAAATTTATACTACTCATTTAGCATGCAATCCCTACAATTAGAAAGCATAGGATCACCCACCTTTTTGAAGTTTTGAACAATGAAAAGATAGAACAACTTTTCTAGCTCCAAAGCAACTCCTAGATCTTCTCCTCCTAGCAAGAGTCTCCAAGCCCAAGAACACACTACTCTCTTTCTTTTCTTTCTCTTTACTTGATTTGTTTTGGTGTGAAAAATGAGAAGAAGAGGGTTGTATATATAGGTCTAGATTAGGGTCTATATTGCAAAATTCTCAACCTAATTAATTACTCAATTTAATCTCCATCTCTTCATTTTCTTAACTTACAAAACTCCCAACCTTTCACCTCTCAACCTCTCTAATTCTCTAACTCCCACCTCTCTCTATTCCAAAAACCAAAACCGGCCATCTCTTCCTCTTTTTCCAAAAGCACGTGCACGCCTAATGAACACTCAAGCAGCCAACGCTGCTGTATGCAATTCAGTTGGTGGGCCCCGATCATTTCCATTCTTATATGTTTCCCATGCCATCACATGAAGAAAGCCAACAACAGCATCTGGCCTTTCAACGTGTGGGTCCTCACTCCAAATTCATTTATTTATATGTTATGCCACCCCTTTATATCTTTTATATATTTACTTTCATTAACCATATACTTACATTTTATTACACACACTATATACATATCACCTAGGTATAATATTATTTGAAAATCACGGGGTGTCACACGCATTCCGAAATTTATTAAAAACAAATATGCTTAAATATGTGCACTGAGAAATATGTACTTCGTACATAAAACATAAAAATATGAAATTTGGTTTTATCAACAGAAAAATGTTAAAATAATAAAAAATACAAAATAAGACAAATGTATTTATTAGTTTTATATATTTCACGATGAAATCACTACGTACGTAAGAAACACGTGCATTATACGTACAAAATTATTTTAATCAAAAATAGGGAAAATGAATTTCCGTTATATAAAACGAGTTTGAACACATAAAATAAATACTCAGTGATGGAAAAATACGAAATTGATACGTGCATCAAAAACACATAAAAAGCACGTAAAAATCAGAGATTGAAATATTATATTTTTGTTGACTCAAAATAGTGTAAAATCAATACGGAAAATGCATAAATAGTCGGTAATCAAAATACGTAGTGAAAACACGTTACAAAATATACGTGCGTAACACACAAGGGCAAAATTGTTATTTTCAATTTTGCAAGGTGTTACATATATAATCCTATATGCCGACTGTTTATCTTCTCCACCAAGAAACCCTAGCTCCCGATCCTCTCCTACCTCCTACTTTCGTTTCCCTAGCCGCTGTGTTCTCTCTCTCCCGAGCCTGTGCGACCTCTCTCTGGTTCCCCCATCTCCCGATCACTCTCCACTTCATCCCCGACCTTTATTCCCTGCCGTCTCCCCTACTTCCTGCCGCAACGACCCACTGCCTCGACAGCACAGCAAACCGACCCCTAGCCCTGCCTCCCTGTTCGACTGCAGCTGACAACACCCTGTGTGCTGCCTCTTCTGATTGTAGCGACAACAGCGACACCGTAGAGCCACCTTGCTGCCATCCTTGAGTCTCGATGTGCATGTTGCCTCGAGGTTCGTTCGTGGATCGGTATTGCTTTCGTGGGTTGTAGTGGTGTTTGGATTCGCTTGTGTGCTCGTTGGTTCGTGAATTCGTGACTGTTCGTTTTATTCATTGCTCCGGCAATCCGTTCCCGTTATTTTTGCTTGGAGTAGTTTTCGTCGTCGGTTAAGCCAAGTAACTTGTATTATTTTCTTTGTGTAATACAAGTACTAAATACCGCCTATAGTATAGTTGGGTTCTAAAGACAATTTGTGTGTGAAACTCCTTGTTGATATTGTCTCTATTGTATTGATTCGACCATAGTTGCATCACGACATACATGACATGAATTAATCTAGGGTTGACCACTTTTAATGTATATGTTCATGCTACTTTGAGATATCCGTGCTTGATGTGTTATTCGTGATATATTTGTCGAATACTTGTAAAATACCATATACCATGTTGTTTGGACATCTAGTACACTATATTTCATGTTTGAGTTGATTTGGATGAGTTTTGTATGATCTATGTTGTTTTGTGGGTGAAGAACAAATCTGTATTTTTCTGTTTCCTTGATGTTGATCAGTATTTTAAACCCTATTAAGGTCAGTATTTGAAAATATTTTGTGAACATGAACTGTAGACGATTCTGTCTATTTTCCAACCCTTTTGACGAATCTCAGTTTCGATTTACGGTTTGTGAGTTATGTCTATTTTACTGCTGAGGTGTAGAAAGATTTCCACACTGTGTTTTCTATGAATTCTGAAGAGTAATATATTTTTATTCTGGTGTTAAAATTATTATTTTGATCTAAAATTTTGCTCAGTACTTCTTGACTTTATTGGGATTTACCCAGAATTTTGGTGGATTTATTTGATGTGTTTTACAATCCTTTTCATGCTCGCAAATAAAGATTTTACATGCAGAATTTTACTACTGTTTAGTAAAGAACCTGATTTTCGACATAATTCTACTTACTATTTCTAAAACATTTATGAATATGAAAGTTAGCATATTGTATCTATTTTATCAAACTTTTGGCAGATTTGGATTTTGATCTATGGTTTGTGAGATATTGTTGTTTTCGTACTGCAGTGTTTATAACTCCAGATTTACAAAACCGTCGTGTCTTGTTATTTTCTGATTTTACTTGACTAATCTATTTTTGTTGGAAAATTATAAAACTTGATTTTTTTACTACTAAACATATAGGGGAATACCTCAGATTTTTTGTGGATTTATTTAATGAGTTTTCATGCTGTTTTCCTGACTGTGAATACAAAATACTGATTTTTGACTGAACACGTTTTATGGATTCAAATCTGTTTTGAGACTTGATTTTGTGAAATACTATATGACTTATATATATTTTCTGGATTTGGAAGGGAGTCTATTTTTCAGATTCTTCGACGGATCCATATTTGCATTTTTTTACCAACGGGAATCGCTGTTTTAGTACAGTACTGTCTTGTTGTCCTGAACTAGCATTTGCATTATTCTATTCCTTTATGAACTGTCTATCAGCTGTACATGTTTATCTGTCACCCTGTACCTATTACATGTTTATACCATGTTATTCTTGACATGTTTATGACACATACATGCCTGTCTGATAATAATAATAAATAACCAAGCCGGGGTTTAAGAAAAAGATCTAGTAGTAGGAAATTATAGAAATGTGTACTCGGAAGGGGGCCCGTGTTTCCCATACTGAGCATCTGATTACTGTTACTGATTACCTGATTGCACACTTCCCTATAGGAAGGTGTACTCGAAGGATGACCAATAGGTTCTGACTGTCTCTGTTATACTAATTACCTGACTGCACACTTCCTTATAGGAAGGTGTACTCGGAGGAGGACCACTAGGTTCTGACTATCTGATTACTGTCTGATTACTGATACTTGAGTACACAGCCCTATATGGTCCCCTACGAAATCTAAACGTAACTTGTTTGAATGTAGCAACCATGTGATAAAAGTTAGGGCACATGAAGTGCTACCTAGATAGTAATAAACACAAGACTGTAAGAACTGACATCTGATAACTGTTATCTATTACATGCTACTGAACACTGTTATCTGTTACATGCTACAGAACACTTTTATCTGTTACATGCTACTGAACACTATTATCTGTTACTGTCTGACTGTTATCTGATACTGCTATTCGTATACCTATCTGCATACTGTTACTGTCTGACTGTTATCTGATACTGCTATTCGTATACCTATCTGCATACTGTTAACACTTGACACATGTTACCTATATCTGTTAGTATACCATGCTACTTGATTCTGTTTCCCTAATTTATGTTATATATTCTATTCTGTTGACATGCCTATATCATGCTATGTTTGTTCTGTTATCATTTTATATTTTGTTATTTATCCCTGTACTTTTATCCTGCACTACAAGCGGTCCGTGACTTGCATTGACGAGAGTTTGTTTTCTCTTTTCATTTTTCCTGCAATTTATTAATTGCAGATCAGGATTACCCGTTGCCAGATGGAGTTGGTGATATGAGATATTAGTGCTAGAGTTATTATTATTATTTCTGTTGCTTATTGGAATAATTGTATTTGATACTTGGATTTATTTGTATTTGGGCAATGTGACCCAGGATATTATTAACTTGTCCAGACTTGATTTATTTGAGATTATATTATATTTTGGTTTCAAGTAAATTTCTATTGGTATATCGATTCGATTATACATACTTGGTTGACTTTTCTTGCTTCTGACTCTGATTATTTCGATGAGATGTTGTAAAGATTCTGAACAGCTTATGGATAATGAAAATCATTCGCTGGGCTTAGTCACGTATCCGTATTCCGTATTCTCTTTTTGGGAAGCGGGGCGTGACAAGACTTAAACCAAAACACTGAGAATACTAGCCCACACTGGCTACTTCTCAAAGAGAAAATTAACCCACACTGGTTACTTCTCAAATTCCATTTATCACAACTGCCGCTATTCTGGGTCCCGCTCACTCTAGAACAAACAACCATCTCAAAAAGCGATCACATACGTTACATCTAACCTCATCATAAACATTTCCATTCATTAAACATATCTTAACTTCTTTTATTCATTCTCTTTATGTTTATTATCAATCATGAAGTAACCAACTTCTTATAGCAACATTCAATAACACCTGATGAGTAAAAACTCTTATAAACATCACATATTTAATATTCCAAATTCATCCTTTAAACACCTCTTAATTCCTTATAAGGTACATCTTACTAAGATTCCAATTTTAAATCCAACTTTATACATTTTAAAAGTTTTAGGACAACTAGATAAAAGATATCAACTCAATGGTATTGAAAAAATTATATAAATTCAAATACTACTCCAAAAATATATTTGTTAGTTTCATAGGAATCATAAATGAGTCTGCTACAACTTTGTTGTTAAGATCATTTAAAATCAACCTCAATTACTTCGTCTAAATTCATTTGCAAAATAGTAGGTTCAAAATCCGAAAACTGCAGCTCACGCTACTTGTAAAAATTATAGAAAATTATATACTTCATGAAACTTTTTTTTTTCTTTAGATCAAATTAAAGGTGTACAAGTCTACTATAACTTTGTAGTTATAAGTTTTCCTAAAATATTAGGTCTATAACCCTGAATTCTTCGAAATCTACAATATTATGAAAAATTCATTAAAAATTCATTATAAAATATTAGGGTCGAAATGTTATACATACTTCCACTGTTCAAACTTGTAAAATTCATTATAAATTCAGTTCTTTATGAAAAAAATGATTTCTTAGACTTTACAGAAAGTTTAACGAGTCAACTTCAAGCTCTTAGTTTTGACTTTTACCAAAATACTTCATCTAAGATGCCGAAATAATCAAAATCCGAAATATGTATAAATTTCCAGCAACTAGCTAACTGCCAACCAGTCATAAGTTTAGATTTTATTAAAATAGTAAACGAAATCCAAATATTATGAAATTTTAAGGATTTGTTCTTGACATATACGAGATGCTCCTATAAAAATGTTAGCTCTTATTCCATATAGTTTAATATTTATGATTTTATGAAGTACAACTAGAACTCAAAACAGAACCTTATGAAAATGCCCCCAAATCAAACATATCATAATTTCACACATTCAATCAACAACAAATAATCTAAATATGAATACTCAATCTATATAAGTTACCATACATCTAACAATTCACACATATCAAGTATTCTACTAATAAAAACTATATTAGAAAGTTGAAGAAACACACACCTCAAATATAGAATTCCTATTAGTAGAACTCCTAGAAAATAATGCTCCAAAGCTCCAAGCTCCCCTTAAAAATTGGCCGGCATCTTCCTAGCACATCCCGCAATCTCTTCTCCCTCTTTCTCTCTTTTGATTTTGTTTTGAGTTGTGTTGTTCATGACAAAAGTATGGACTATTTATAGGAAAATTGTGTGGTCAAAATAGCTCTCCACTTCCCAAAATAACTCCCCACTTCCCACTAACTCACACAATTCCCTCATTCTCAACCATGGTAAGAAACACGTGCACGTGTAGTCAATGTGTGTGCACACTCTTCATACAAATTTTATTATTAATTTTTATTAGGTTAGATGTGTGTTACACATGGCAAGTGTATCAAACTAACTATTTTAATTGTACACTTTAGTGCACACAAAATCAATCATGGACTTTTAATTAATTTTAGTGGGCTGCAAAATGGATTTAGGCCTAATGAATTTAATTAAAAATAAATCACACAATTGTGACTAGAAAAATGAGAAGAAAAATATTCATGACTGAAGAAAATTTTAGGAACCAACATGTGCACTGCAAACACGTGCGTTGCACGTATCAATACAAAAATAAATTTGAAGGAACGAAAATAGTCAAAATAAAAAATATGTAGAACATGTATATTAATAATGTTATGGATATTTCACGTAACGGTAAAACATACGTAATCGACACGTGTATTGAAAGCACGTGCAATGCTCGTAAAAATATGAAGATTAAAATAAATGTTTAAGTTAGGCTCAGAATAGGATAAACATAAATTTTGAGAGGACAGAAAATGTATAAATAATTGAAATAAAAAATATGTATGATATTTATATTAAAATACGTTACGAATATTACTCGTAACAGTACAAAATACATGTGCGTAACACCCGTGGGCAAAATTGTCATAACTCAATTTTGCGGGGTGTTACAGATTACATTAATAACAATTCATTCAAATCACCACATTTATCTATATATACAGATATTCATATATGATTATAATGTGTGTTCATGCAATGTATGTGGTGACAATGAAGTTTACGATTTTTCAGTGGGCATCGAATCACAGAGGCAAATAGATTGATTCAATGCAATATATATGACGAATAATTTATACATGGAAGGATCACAAAGCATGAACAATACGACGGTTCCACCAATTGAGATTTATAAAAAAAAAAAATCGTGAACATGGACAGTAAAGGATTTAAAACATGATAATCAAATAGAAATACTATTTGCGGGAGGTGAAATAAAATGCTTGCACAAGAACAAGAAAGATGTACAAGAGATGCGTGCCTCATTCGACGATGATTATGAATGAGAGAAGAGAATCCCGGTGACAACGAAGAGCAAGAGTGAGGACAACAACAAGAGAGAGCTATGGCAATAACAAGCAAGATCACGGCAGCAATAGGCAAGCGGCAGCGGCAAGATGTAGCTACGATAGCGTCAACAGCATGGGGACACAACACGAGTGGCAGTGACAACCGCAAGAACAACAAGAACGGCACCAACATCAAGAGTGACAGAAACCATGAGAACGACAGCAAAAACAAGCGGGACAGTACCATACAACAACGACAACAGCAAGGATGATGGCAGCACAAGCAAGAGACGTCGGGTATCAGTTGAGGGTAGGGGATAGTGAGGGCATCTTCAAAGTGGTGCTATCGAAGGGCTGATCATGGAGGAGTTGTAAGGATGTTGGCGATGGTGAGGGCGTTGGCCGATGGTGCTATGAAGGGAGCACGAGATGAGGTGCTGTGGAGCAGAGGAGTTCGGTGGTGAGACAGTGGCAAGGCATCGTGGTTGTTTTGGAGGCGTCAGGGTCGTGGCAAGGCAACAGGGTGGCAGTGAGGTGGCGCTCAGGGTGGTGATGGAGAAGGCAGAGTTGGGGAGTTATTGTCGGGCAGAGTTCAGTGAGGAGGTAGGGCTGCTACGAGCCAGTCGACGGAGAGGCAATCGGCGGTGGTGAGGCAGGGGGTTGCTGCTATCGATGGAGAGTGGTGAGGTGGTGAGAGAACGACAGCAAGGTTGAAGATGGAGAGGGTGCACACAGTGGAGATGAGGGAGCAGCGATCGGGTGTTGGGTATTTGGTTGAAGAAGAAGAAGAAGAGGAGGAGGGGGAGAAGTAGGGTCGAGGGTTGTTGGCAAAATTTTTGCGGTATTAACCCACTTTCAAAAATATTGAGCGATCTGACCCACTTTCAAAATTATTTACCCAACTGACCCTGTTTTGGACACGTCAGCATTAACCGTTATTAGAAATAACGACATAGGTTAATATTATATATATAATTTGATATGATAGAGTACGAGGCTCCAACCTGTTATATATATAATATAACACTACATAACACAATATTCACATAAACTTACAACCCCATCGAAGGTATAAAGAGCAACCAAAAAAAAATCGGAACAAATGAAGTACAGAGAATAGGAACAAGAACAAAAAGAACAAAAAAATTGACAACATGCTTCGGGTTGGACATGCACAGCGAGGAACAGAACACGCCGAGGCATCCAAGGTCAAGAAGAGAGCACCTCCAGAGTGCGACAGGTAGCCACTTGGCACAAGACACTAGGAGTCGGCATCAAAACAACTACTACCAAAAACAACCTGAAGAACCACAACCTGGTAGAAAGAAAACGAAAAACACAGGAAGGATCTCAGAAACAACCTGCAGATACTCAAAAGATATAAAACCAGTAATCACCAGGCAGAAAAGGAGATAACTGACAAATATTAGCAATCACAGTTGATAAGAAGTCAACTCTGTAAAAAAATAAATAAATCGAACATCAGTAAATAAATAGTACCGAAAAATCAAAAAACCAGTGTAATGAAAACTAGGGAGTTAGAGCAGAATGAGCAAGAGCAAGCACCACTGCATCAAGCTTAGGAATCAAAAGTAGCTTTTTTTTCTTAGGAGGAAGAATATTGGACCAAAAATGCACTACGAATATAAAGTCTTCAATGAGCTTATCCATGGTATGATAGAAAATCCTACTATTCCTTTCCTTCCATATAACCCAGATGATAGCAATCATGGCAATATCCCAGTATAGGCTCTACTTATTCTTAATTCTCTTTTTTCTTCAACCATTCCAAAAAGAAGACATGGAGCCCGGCTTTCTTGAAATATTCCATGCACTCTTACAAATGTACCATAAGAGTTGGATGAAAGGGCAATGAATGAACATGTGTTTGGTGGTATCTTCATGAGAGTTGCACACCACACATTTTGTAACAACCCGAATTCCAAATACAACTAAATTCGAAGTTCCACAGGATCTTTACACTTCTTTCGTACAATTTTATAAGGAAATAAAAACTTTTGTACATCAGAGTTTACACTTTCATTACATATTTACAGCGAAAGCAATTTTATAACAAACTACATGAATTGAAATGTACAACACTTGGATCATCTTTTAATCAGCATGCATTCTTGTTAATCACTTTGCCCTGCATAAAACTGTGGGCACGTCAGTTCATTCAACTGACAAAATATTATACACGGCTATCCTCTCTATGTCGAAAACAATCGAAATATTATATACGGCTATCCTCTCTATGCCGAAAACAGTATAACGATTCTCAAATGCTTAACAAATCACAAACTTGTTCACAGACAAAGCTAAAGGGACTATCCTATTGATGTCGTATTGTGCGGTGCACTTAGTCCTTAATGCAGTTGTTATGTTACATAACACTAATTAATATGCACTTGTTCAGATTCTATGCATCCCATACTACATAGGTCTGAGGGCAAGCCCTTAACCGTTCTTCATCTTGTAGGGTTCAATCCCTCATCATGACTTAACTACTATTGTAACTACGATAAGTATCCTAGATGTTCTATGAGTTACGTGCTCATGTCCAGACAGCCTGGAGGGGAATCCCACGACATGTCACGACGTATCGTGAAGACAGCCTGTGGACGATTCAGCCTCCATCATGGGACATGACACCACCTGCAGTCACCAAACACCCCACGAGCGTCGCCTGCGGTACGGACTCCTGGAGACATATCCACGTCATGTCACGGCGCATCGTGAAGACAGCCTGTGATACTCTTACAGCGTAGCTTCAAGGCCCTCATACTCGTATTTTTTCTCTTATTTTTATCACCTCTTCACTATGTATCTAATCCTTAGTTATTTGAACCATGAACAAAAAATCAATTCTCTAGAGTTAGTCTTTCCACTATACCGATCTTAACCATTGATATAACATGACCCAATCTTGGTATTTTCATCTCAAATTTCATTTCAACATATCTCTTTTCAATGCCGGTATGAGGCTTAACTACACTCTAGTTCTCAATTTCAATTCACAATCACAAAATCGAGTTTTCACAGTCATGAAGTCTTTTTCATGATTAACATTAATTTTCCTTTCATGTTCATAGCATTTGTATATTCATGCTCATAAAATCTTTCATAATTCATCATAACAATCAATTTTACTTTCATGTACAAACTCATGCATAACCAAAAGAAATTGTTTTTCTAACTTGCCACATTCATAGCTCATTCAACCACCATGAAATTACTGTACTGTCATTTTATCAAAAATTTACACTCTCATTGCCAAAACTCATTTCAAGACTCTTTTAAACAAGGCATGTATTTTTCTTTATTCAAGGACAATTTGAACTAATAAAAATAATAAATTTTTGCTTGCCAGAAATAGTCTCAAATCCTTATTCATACTGGGCCACAGGTTATAGAAAGTTCTTTCACGAAAACCTAGATATTAGTTGAAACTTCAGGGCAGTCGACTATTAAAACATGGACAGTCGACTGTTCTGTAAGGATTTACAACTCGAAAATCAATAGTCGGGGTAGGCGATTGTCACAGTGTAGTCGGTCGACTGATCCGCAAGGGTTTGAACTCGAAAACAAATAATCAGGACGATCGACTGTTTCAATATAACTGGTCGACTGTTCTGCAAAGATTTGAACTAGAAATAAATACTCAGAGCAGTCGACTGTTTCAATCTAATCGGTCGACTGTGCTACTAGGTTTTTCAAATTCCCAAAAATATTTTTAGTTCTTTTTCTTCTCTTTTTGAGTCAAAATTTCCAGAATGTAAATTATACAAAAATACAGTAAACCAGTATTTTTATAGTCATTATTTGCTTTATAAAAACATATATTGAGTCATATTTTGTGTTTTATGTTCATAATTTCGACATTGAGAACACTTTTCATTTCGACATAATTTATAAATTTAGCTTCCCAAAATTTACTTTATGTCTCTATTTAATACTTTATCAACCCATTACCATGACTAAAGCACTAGATCTTGTTCTCTACAATTGAATTGTTCTAATTCAAACAATTAATTCGACAAGATGCATTTAGTCAATTTGTGTCTCATAAGTACAAATTCGTCTCACATAGCACAATTTATAGACATAAAGCATGATGATAAGATTGATTCTAGCACTTCAATTTCACATCTTTATTCTTTAGCAATCATCTTAACAATCATTCTTTAAACTACTATTTTATCTCTAATCAACCAAACATGAGACTACAATTTATCAATTTCTTCTCAACTATTTTAGCAAACATTCCTAGCATGGCATCTACATTTAGAAGTATTGAGAAACACCCACCTATAGTTGAAGAAACGAATGAAAACTCCTAGAATACAAGAAAGTAGCCTTCTCCTCCTAGAATGGATTGCAAATTGTCTCCTCCTCCTTGTGCTTGCTAGGAACTCGAGCTCTTCTCCTTGCTTCCTTGATGATGGACCGGCCTCTACTAGGATGGAACACACAAAAATGCTCTCTAATCTTTTGCTCACAAATCTTCTCAATCTTTTGCTCTCTTGTCTTTTTCTCTCTTAATCTTTTCTCTTAACAAATTGTTTAGTGGCTTCATGAGAAGAATAGCTAAAGGGCATTTATACATTTTTAGGTTGAGAATGGAAGGCTAAGATTCAATCAAGGAGTTATGGATTAAGGACCAAGATGAATTGGGAAGTTGTAGTAACTTCCATGATCACATACCCACTTCCCTCAACTACACCCACTCTCCCTCTCTTCTTGCTCAAAACCGGCCACTCTCTAGTGTGTGCACTGCACACTCTAGTGTGTGCACGTGCTCCCTAGTCTCCCCCTATTATAAAGTTGTACAAATTTAATTAATCAATTGTCCACTAATTGTATCTACACGACAAGTTGTGACAATTAAAAGATTAATTAAGTTTGTGGGCCTAAAAAATAGTGGGCTTTAGGCTCATGGGCTATTTAATAAAATACTTTAATTTATTAGGGTGTGCTTAATTTAAGAAACAAGTTTAGGCTTTTTAGAAAGAAAAAAAATAATGTGAAAGGAAGAAATAATTGTCCATGTTATAAAAGATAATTTTTACAAGAAAATATGCATACAGAATTTTTACGTGCACAACACGTAAAAATTAACATTTTTCATTAAATAAAAATTCGGGATATTAGACATTTGCCCATGCGCGTGATTTCTTTTATTTATAATCTCAAAAGTAAAAAGTTTATTGTAACAACCAACCAGGAAAATATTTTAAGCAAAGCAATGTTCTACCAAAGGTGTTTGAAGAATGGCAAAATGACACCTTCGCAGTTCAGGAAGGTGTAGAACGATTTGACGGTATAGGTGCCTGTATTCAGCCATCTCCATCCCATCTCTTACTTGCCATTGGTTTGAACTAAGAAGAACCAAAAGTCTGATATACTTGGAATGTTGTTCAAGAAACAAAATTCTTCGGAAAGAAATATTCGAGTAACTCTGGTAGTTGTGAAAATTAAGGTAAGAAGAAACAATAGTGTTGGGGTTAGAGGCGAGGGAGAACATGTTAGGAAATAAGACTACGATTTTGTTTTTTCCAATTCAATAGTCAGTCTAGAATCTAATGGTGGAACCATTCCAACAGATTTCTGAAGGCCACACTTAAAAGGTTCGACGACCTTCCAAACCCATCTCCAGAAGGGCGAGGTTTGGATCAATAATTTGGTGTAAAGGTCCCAAACTTTTTTTCTTCTATGGTCTTTATTCTTGAATAGACTAATTCACGAGAGATCATCTTTCTTAAGAACTTTCGATAACCATTTACCTAGAAGGGCAAGATTCTGGTGTCCAAGATCAATAATTCCGAGACCACCTTTCCTCTTGGATTTACTCAGTCTATTCCGATTACATCCTCATAAAATTAGACTAAAAAAATATGCCAGAAGATAACTATTCAGTTGAAAGCAAAGACTCAAACCTGTGATTAGTTCACTGACCTCCCAGACTTAAAAAGAGGTGATCAATATACACAACCCCAAAGATCTCACCTTTGGCCCTGCGTTCTTCAGATTTGGTGGAATCGGTTGCTAGAGGTGGACAATATATATCGGAAATTTTGGTGGAAAGAAGGCAGTGACCATAGCGCTTTCTAGTTATTTCCCACTATAGGGAAAAGATCGCAGGTTCAATATCTCCTTTTCTACTCCAGTTCGTCTTTCCATCAAATTCAACATTATTTTCACTGTTCTCACTTTCCTTAAATTGATGATTTCTTATGACATGTCAAAGAAAGTTCACATGAAATTACTGACAGAAAAACGATAAAATTTGCATCAGGGAAAACAAAATGTTTACGTGGCATATAAAAAATGCAAATCCTATCTATTTACTAGCAAAAAAATGGCCCTTTGATAGTTCACATTGTGAAAGCATAATTTTAGAATTTAAGATGATAATGAAATGAACCTTAATATATTGTAATCTTAATATCCTAAAACCTTATTTCCTCGATAATCTCCCTTAAGACTTTATGTGTGGATACCTTTGATAGGAGAGTATTGACACATCAGATTTGACCAGGTTGAGATTGAGGCTGCATATATATGAGTATCAATTCTGTTCTTCGTAATTGTTCTTTTTCTCTTAAATTAATGTAATGGGCTAGTATTGAGAGTAAATAGGCAAGGCCCAACCTATGTAATATGTTGTTAGAGAGGGGAATTATTCTGTTAGAGCATCTCCAACCACGCTAGCTATTTTGGCTAGCTAGAATAGCCAAAATAGATAACAAACGGATAATTTGGCTAGCGAAAAAATCTCACACTCCAACCATGCTATCTATTTTGGCTAGCCATAAATGTTTTAATTTTTATTTACTAAAAAATAGTTACAATAATAAGCACAACCTGAGCAAGATCAATAAGCACAACCTAAATATTTACTAAAAAATTTTGGATCTCTCTTCTGAGCAAGATCAATAAGCACAACCTGAGCAACTCCACCATATTTTTCTCTATGTATTGCACACCTAAATACCCTCTCCAACATCCAAACTGCTTTTTCCTGAGCTTTCAAACTCCCGACCTCAAGAACTCTCACTATAGCCAACAAGTTTAGTGCCTCTTGCAAAAAATTAATAGCTTCAGACCATCAATTATCAAATTCACTCATAAACATCAAATCTGCAACAACTACTCCATAAAAGCTGCAGTCCTTAAAATTTGCAGCAGACACACCACATAAACAATTCACATTCATGAAGAGTAAGTACATTACTGCAAGAAAAAGTTTACTCTAATAGCTGAACTCCTTATCATCTCAAAATCTTCTCATATACACACTGAATTCATTAACAGAATATTATACAAAAATTTAGAGAAGCTCCAATGAGTCATAAACATCAAATCTCATAGCATTAACAGTATCAATAATTAGCTGCATAAAATAACCACAAAAAAGCTAAATAAAACAAAAAGTTAAACTAAACACCACTTCTGGCATTCTGGCATCAGTAAATTAATGTTCTTCTGAAAGGAAATCAGAATGGTGCCCAGATACCATCTTAACTTCAATTATGCTTTCCAATCATTAACAAAAAGGAGAAATGCACGAGGAGTTATTCTAGTTAAAACAGAGAAACAGTCGACCATATAAAGACCTCTATATTTTCTCTCAAAGAGTATTCCCATTCTTTAACTTTTGATTAAATGCAATTGTGATTGGTCCTATGTAGTCAGCCTCAAAATCCCAGTTCAAGCTCTTGGGTTGGAGTGGATCGACTCGGTTCACATTGTCCAGGTTCTGTAAACTATCAATTTCAGAAGTAACTTGAAGATGTTCATTGTTTATGTTATCTACTATCTCATTAATTCACTCAGTACAACCTTGCACTGAGCCTAGACTGAATATGTTCTTCCATGAATTGTCCCTGCAGAAAAATTATTATCAATTGTCTATGTATGTGTGTGTGTGTGTAACTGTGTTCACATATATATGTTCAGTTTTATGCATATCTATGCATTCAAAGTTTAACACCCATTATTTACTACAGCATGCATAATTATGAAAAACATGAATAAAAGGTAGTCATGAACAAGGATGGAAAAGCAAAAACAAAATGATTCTAGTTTGGCCAATGCACACTTTGACCTCTTATCAAGGAAATGATTCTACTCTAGTATTCTCAAAACTGTAGAAACATGATCCAAATGAGAACACCAATCCTTAATATATATCATGATAACATCAAAGAAAACTAACACAAATTGTCTCAAGTATGGTTGAGCATGTGCACCACTTGCTTTTCTATCTCTGACTTTTGAAAATGGGGTACTTATAAGGCCTTACATTGGTTGGTCTTGCTTCAGGTATCAAGTTCAAATGATGATCATAAGGCCTAGATGGAGGAAGACCAGTAAGCTCTCTGAAAACAGTATCATAACTCTGCAGTACTTTAGCCAAATCATCAGATATCACTGAAGTTTCTTTTTCTTCTTTTTGTAGCTTTAAATGAAAGAACTAAGTTATTGATGCAGTAGATATCTCTCTTCTTAGCTGATGCAATTGTAGTTGAGCTATGGCTGGTACTACTCCCCCTTGCAATAATACCTACTGAGCCCCAAATAAAAAAAATACTGTCAAGTCATTGGTCCTAACAATTCTGCATTTACAGAAAACAGAACTAGAGGCATCACATAGTGAACAAAATTAAAAAATTTCAACTGAAGGTGATAAAATTATCTTTTACAATGACAGCAGTTTCTAAACAACATTTTACTCACAACAAACAGTTCTCTATAAAGACAAGCTTAACTTTGTCTAGTTTCAGTAACATTATTTATCCACTTTGAAATTACAGCTAAATCCTTTGCCTATCAATTCACTCCTCTCCCTTGAGGTTCTTATGAGGGCATTTTCATCCTCTCATAGTATTATCACACCACTAATCCAGCTTAACATTCAATGCATATATATATAAAAGTAAGTGCACACATTGTTAACAATGAATTTTTAATAAATAGAAATGGTTATCTAACCATCAATTAGACAACTCACAAGTTTAAGTGATTAAGTGATAACGAATATCTGGTAAATGTAAATATTAAGATTTGCTTTTATTGTTTAGTGATGTCAGATTCAGTTAGAGTGTCAAATTAGTCGATGTGGGGCTTTAATCTTGATGTTGTTCATCCCATAAATAGGTATATACTTGTAATTAATCTGATTCTTGTAAAGAAATTAGATACTTGTTCTTCCTCAATTCTTCCATTTCCAAACCCTAATTCTCTTATTCATGGCCAAAAACAATAGAACACCTCAAGTTGGAGTCCCTGACAGCTTGATATTAGAGTATTGTGAAGAAGCTGACGATGGCTGCAATGAGGGGAGTACAATCAAAGAGGAGTTGAAATTGATGAGGTGGTTGCTGCTGCTAATTTCGGTGTGGGAGTAAACAGATGATATGTGAATTCCTCTAGAAACAATAAAAGCAAATCTATTGACTTCTTGCCGGTGTTGACCGTTTCTCGATGTTGCCGTTGACTTGCAAAAAGTTCGAAATACCGGGATTGTTCCTGGCGATGAACCCTCCGACGCTCAAATCAGTAACCAAGAAGATTATAAAATAGCTTTTGTGGAGAAAATACTGATTACTCTTTTTATGGTGGGGGTAGAGGGGTATTTATAGTTGGCTCTAGAAATAGTTTCGAGATAATCATTTATCTCTATTTCCCGGTATTTTTGGATAAAAAACAGAGTTTAAATCGTTTCATGATAAGAGATTTGGTTTAAACCCGTCTCTTGATAATTATGAATTTGAATTACTCTTTAAATATCCTGTGTCTGTTCATAATGGGTTGTCGCCCTGAACCAGTAAAACATACCCATTTTTGGGTTATTGGGTTTGGAAAAAACCAAGTTCCCATTTTCGGACCCATTTGTAGTGGAAATTACCGTTTTATCCCTGAAAACTTTGAGATTCGCTCCTAATTTGAATGGTCCCAACTTAGTTCTATTTTTAGCCATATCACAAGCCCCCCACTCTCGAAGATTGAGTTTCACAGCCTTTGAGGAGTAGTTCGCCCGTTTTGTAAGGCTTATAGAATGTATCGGCGTTCTCGGGGATGTTTAGATCTCGTTTGGAATGTCACGATGCTTTTTTGAGTTTGTAAAATACTCATTATTTTTACAATTTTCTGGATTTTTGTGAATTTTTCATATTTTTCCATCATTTTTCGAATTTTTCCCAATCTTAATATCACTTTTCCGAAATTTATAATTAATAAATCCAATTTAAATTATTTTTTCAGAAATTTTAATGACTTTTCTGAATTCAAATGATTATTTTTGGATTTTTTTAAAATAAAAAATTGAATTTAAAATGATTTTTTGGGATTTTTTGGGGATAATCATACCCTAACACGCTTTTTGGCTCAATCTGAGTCGCCGATCAGGGGATGGCTCGTGTGCTGATGGGATTGAGTGGTCACGATGAATGGATCTGATGAATAAGCGACGTGGCTCGATTTGGGGCATTGATCACGCCCCGGGCTCGCGCACTTATGCATGTGAGGATAGAGGGGAATCAGGTGACGTGGTGACATCTGGGCCGCTAATCACGATCGAGCTCGCGCACTGATGCGCTGAGTAGAGAGGAGAATCAGGTGACGTGGCGACATCTGGGTCGTTGATCACGACCAAGCTCGTGCGCTGATGGGATTGAGCGGTCGCGATGACGAGATCTGATGAAGAGGCAACGTGGCACGATCTAGGACATTGATCATGCCCCGGGCTTGCGCGCTGATGCATGCGAGGAGAGAGAGGGCGACATGGCAAGATCTAGATCGTCGATCTTGATCGAGCTCGTGCACTGATGCATCTAAGAAGAAAGGGGGCGAGTGTCTTGATCTAAGCTGCTGATCACCATCAGGCTTGCGCGCTGATGCATTCGAGAAGAGAGGGGGCAATGTGGTGAAATCTGGGCCACTGTGCAGAACTTTTCTTCTGTTTTCTGTTTGGTTTTGCTTCTGCTCGACACACGCCGAACGATCGCTGAGATCTTTCGCCCTGTAACACGTGGCGGTCAACGGTTGACCACTGACCCGGTCAATGTTGACCGTTGACTTTATTTGTAAATCTCAGCTGTTGATCAAGATTGAGCTCAGATTGGGAGGAGAGTATTTTTCCTCTTTTTTCAATCGGTTCTTCGTTTGCTCGGTATGTTTCGGTGATCATGGCGAGCATTTTGGCGAGTGTTGGCAAACATTTAGATGAACACTGGTGAACGTTTGCGAACATTTTTGTGGCTTTGGGGAATGTTGGCAAACATTTTTTTGGTTTCGACGAATGTTGGCAAACGTTGGTGTTGCTTCGGCGAACGATCTTGAGATTGGCGAGGAGTTGGAGCTTGGCGGTGTGAAGCATGGTGGTGCAGATTGGTGAAGTTTTGAGCATGATGAAGAGTATCACCGAGCTCTGGAAAAGAGCTGTTCGGGAGGTGAGTTTGAGGGGCAACTCTAGGGGAGAGTTTAGCTCCGAACTCATTTGTAAAAAGGTTGCTCGGGAGGCGAGCGAGATGAACAACATCACCAGGCTCTAGGAGAGAGTCGTTCGGGAGGTGAGTTTGAAGAGAAACTCCAGGGAAAAGTTAAGCTCCGAACTCATTTGGAAGAAGGCCAGTCAAGAGGCGAGCTTAAGGAGAAACTCTAGAGGAGAGTTGAGCTCCGAACTCATTTGGAAGAAGGCCACTCAGGAGGTGAGTGGGACGAATGACATCACCAAGCTCTAGGGGAGAGCCGCTTGTGAGATGAGTTTGGGGAGAACTTCTTAGAGAGAGTTGAGCTCTGAACTTGACGTTTGAGCCCGGTAAATTTGTAGAAGAAACCCGATGAGGGGGTTGACGCCGATCTTGTCGTTTGGACTCGACAGCCCAACTTGAGGAGTGGGTAGGACGTCATCTCTAATACTTGAAGCTAAACTGGTTGCAGGAAAAGCTCTTCGGAAGAGCTGAACTCCAGCACCGTCGCATAGAGTTAGGGAGTTGCTGGTGTGGCTCGGAAGAGGAGCTAAGCACGTAGCTCATTGATGAGAGTTATCGAGCAGAGGGAGCAGCTCCAGGGGCGAGCTAGGCCCTAGATTTAATATGTTTGATTAAAATTTTAGAGATAGCCCTGGGAAAGATCTGGTCTTCAAACTTGCTTGTTGCAAAATTTAACCAGTAGTGGGAGTAGTATGAATGGTCGTTTCAAGCCCCGAAACCACATACTTGCATGTTGCAAGGGCAATTTCGAACCAAGATTGTGAACTTCAAATTAGTTGTTTTGGAGTTATCAACGAGTTGTGGGAGCAATTCCAAATGGTGAGCTGCTCCGCACTTGCATATTCGCAAGCGGCTAAAGCGGCATCGAACCAAGTGTTGGACTCCAAACTTGCTGTTCAAAAAGTTCCATCAAGTTGTAGGAGGAATTTCGAATGGTGAGCTACTCTGCACTTTCTTGTTTGCAAGTGGCTATAGCGGCGTCGAACAAAGTGTTGGACTCCAAATTTTTTGTTTAGGGGTTCCAATGAGTTGTAGGAGCAATTCTGAATGGTGAGCTGCTCCGCACTTGCTTGTTTGCAATCAGCTAGAGCGGCATCAAACCAGGTGTTAGACTCTAAACTCATCTTTTGAGCCTAGCAGGTTGTGGGAGCAGCCCTGGGGGACAAGCTGGACTCCGAACTTACCGTTTAACAAGTCGTAGATGTGACTAAGGGAGATAGACATGAAGCCAATGCAATAAATTTTAAAAGAAAAAAGCTAAGTTTTATTGAAACAAACTAAGTGGCCACTTATATGGTGTGAGTCTTTATTACATGCTTTGGTCATATCGCTAGTGGCGGCCTTACTGAAAACTGAAAAACTATTTCTAAGAGAGGGTGTTAGGCACCCTCGTGGTACTTTATTTGATGCTCAGTATTCCAAGTCCGCCTTCCCCGAAGAGAGGGATCTCCTAGAATTTTTTAACTAGTTCGGGAAGGACTTGACTGTTCCGTTAGGGGAGCTCTAATGCTTCAAGTTGGAGGACCGAGCCCCTCATTGTGGTTGTGTAGCACCTCCGTGCTGTCTCTCGGTTTTCTTAGACTTCTCCTACCCCTACAGAGGTTGGAAACTTCATTTTCATGTGAAAGGCTGAGGGTACGGCATGAAGGACTGCTAGGCCTGGTCGGCCTAAGATAGCATTGTAAGCGGCCTTCACATCGACGACCATGAAGTCCATTGCCTCTGTCCGAGTATTCGGGTTTTTTGCTGCGGTCACGTCAAGAGTGACTATTCTTTCGATTGGGACTGGAACCCCAGAAAACCCGTGGAGTGTGTATCCAGCAGGCTTGAGACGATATAGAGAAAAATTGAGGCTTTGGAAGGCTTCCAGGAAGAGGATATTGATGGAACTGCCATTGCCGACCAGGATTTGGCACACATCGTGGTTGGCCAGGTGGAAACTAATTACGAGCACGTCATAGAGGGGCATTCGGACGCCTTCCAAGTCTTTGTCTGAGAATGTCACCGAGACCCCAGGTTTCTTGGCCAGGGGAAAGTTCTGGACCGAACTCACCTCTCGGATGATGGCCTTTCGGGAGGAGTTTGATTATCCCCCCATTGGATCTCCATGGATAAGGTGGTGGATGGCCCAGGTTCGGAATCTTAGAACTCGGCGGGCCTTTCGGTTTTCTTGTTGGCTCATGTGGAGGATTGCCCCTGTCCTTTCTGACGAACTTAGCTAGGTGTCTCTGTTGTATGAGTTCTTCGATCTCCTCCTTGAGAGCTCGACAATCATCCGTGTCATGGCTGTAGTCCCTATGAAAGCGGCACCACTTTTCTATTTTCTCCGCTTCGCTGGGGTGATCATTCTAAGGAGAGCACGAAGTAGCCCTTCCTTATCCACCTCTATAAGAACTGTTTGATATACTGACATTTAGAAGGGGGGGGGGGGGGGTGAAATTATCAAAACATGGAGCTGGGCGGCACTGGCCGTTGTCATCTTTCTGGAATTTCTGGGACTCTTCTTCGTTTGTATTCTTCCATTTCCTCCTGGAAAATGGGTCATCGTGGCGCACGCGCGGGGGGAGGGGGGGTGTAGCGCCTCGAATTTGCAATAAATAACTTAGAAATACGAGACAAAAATATCCCAGCATCTACCGCAATTGTAATTATAAATATAGTACAAACACAATAAATTTAAATCTTTTATTACATCATTTCTTTTACATAGCACAGCGGAAATCAAACACCTCGAATTACAATTCATCTTACAACATAGTTCCATATTTACACATTTACTTCAATCATTAACAACATATGCGATAACATAAAACATTGAACCACATGTTCCAAACTCAAAGCTAAAAGTACCTACTTGTGAAACATGAGGCTAGAGATAACTCTAACCCCCAAAACTACAGGGGTCATCCATAACGGTATGAGTGATATTCAAAAGAAGCATAACTTAAATGAAACATAAAGAATAAATTCATAAGTCAACATATTAACATGGTAACAACAAATGAAATATGAATAGGAATAAAAGAAACATAAATCATCAAGTGAACTAAGCTAAGTGTCGAGTGTAGAAAACAAAAACCCCGGATGCATAAATACAAGCCAAGAAAACACGAATGCACCTGATGATTACAAATGCATACTTGTCGGATTCTATGCATTCCATAGTACATAGGTCCGGTACAAGCCCTTATCGTTCTCCACTTTATAGGGTTTAATCTCTTGTTATGCAACTAATCCTACAACGGTGATAGGAAACAAGATCTAGAATACTCCGTGAATAAGCCTACGTCCCGGTACCTACCCGCCAGACAAGCACCCTCAACACACAAGCATCATGTAAGCGTCACACTGAACATTCCATGCCGAAATTCTACGGATAGGTCCCAGCCTCTGGAATAAAACTGCCCAACTCTAAAAGACCATCAACGTGCGAACTCAGGAAATGGGAATGATAATCGTAGCCTTCGGAATCAAACCGCCCAACTACAACTATAGTCCCGAATCTCATCCGTCCACTATACATGTCCCCCCTACGTACGTTTCCCAAGCTCTATCACATCTCCACTAGTGCATGGCCTTATGTTGGTTATTATTAATTTAAATCACAATCCCTCCTAGATTTGGTGTACCCTGCCGAACCTAATTCAATTAATTCAACAACAAGGCCTCACTGGCAAAATATCCACAAAATATCAACCATCGGCATGTTAGAGTCCCACTCAACCTCTAAGGTTTCAAAAACTAATACGTCAAATAAAAATTTCTTTGAGATGCGAAAGAAAACCAAAATCTGTATAATTCATTTCAACAATTTCCTTCAATTCCAATAATCAATGTTTAATACTTTCTAAGTGCAGCCAAATCTGCATAATTGCTCAATAAAACTGAACTAACTCACTCAAAAACTGAAACAAATAGTGGAAGATAACTCATAATAGAATTCTTTTCAAATTCGAAAACATATACCCTTGTAAAGCTTTCGAAGTAGAATTTAATACTTAATGAAATTTAGAACACATATCCCCTGGATTTAATAAATAATCTAAATCTAAACATTCTGGAAAACAGAGATTTAAAGTTTACAAAAGTTAAATAAATAATTGAAAACTGTAGCACACAATGCTGTGGAAAATTAAATCATGTCGATTGACCGACAGCCATAGTGCAAAGTTACTGCGGTCGACTGACATCGCTCGAAAGAAAATTAACCCAAGGAAAAGTGACAGTCGAACGACAGTCACAATAGGAAATGTGACAGTCGTTCGCCTGTGGAGAAATGGCATCAGCCAGCATGATAGTCGACCGCAAATGCATGTTCAAATGTGCTACGATCGACCGACATGCGGTTTGCAATCAGTCAATTTCGCAATTCTTTCAAAACCGATATGTGTATATACATGAATAATTACTTGGTTTCTCATGATAAAATCTACAATATAATAGGCACAATCTTGGCCAAAACTATCTCAGTTTATGTTTGATCAAATCCCTTCAAAATTTCACAAATCTCACTTTCAGAAATCACAATATTGATTAAAAGACTTTAAGGAACACTTTTTCATGAAATCTCTTGAACATCAGTAAACGCAGTCATGATTCCTTGTTTTACCAAACATGAACACAAATACATATCAAAACTGAGATCTATCCATGAATATTCATTTGTCAATCAAATATTCCAATCCCAACTCAACCAAAATTCAAGTTCTTCTGTTTCCTCATTAGATCCAACTCAAACAAAAATCCATCTCCTCATCCCAAATCAAATAGTGAATAAAGAGGGAAACCACCAACTAATAGTTCATCATTCATCCATATGCATATAAGGGATTATCATGGTATTGCATATTAGTCACACATGAAATAATTTGACAATTAGGGTAAACACTTTCACACAAATAAAAATTTCCTCTTTATCAACTAGATGCCAAATCTATAGGTCACATACACATTCCTCAACAATTCATACACGATCAAACGAGCATGGTATGTATAAAAATCGGATCTGTGCAAAAAAGTGAACTTTCGGCCAACTATGCATTCAAGATCATACATTGATTCTAATTCATTCATGATGATGTTATTTTGATTATCCATTCACTTAAATTCATCAGTTTGTAATCTAGTAAGAACTCAACATACCATCTATTCAATTGATTATCTTATTTCACAACATATGGTCAATTTATCATGTAGGTAATTAACATTCAAAAGAATCGTCATACACACATAAAATTTATCAGCTATATTAAACATACAATCTTCTAGTATGCACCCTACTAGACAAACCATCAAATTCAACAAACAAGAGATTAAAAATAAATATCGCTCACCTCAATGAAGAATTGACGATGACGAAGAAAATAATAATAGAAAAGCTCCTTAGCAAATAATCCAAGGTCAAAGCTTCGAAATTCTGAGAAATAAATAAAAAAGATACTCTTGTTTTGTACAGAAAGAGAGCGGCTATAGCAGCCTCTAAATAGGTCGGGGCTGCACTTTTAGGGTTTTTGAGAGTCTTTATAAAATTTTCCTTTAAGAAAAATATTTGTACATATATAGATCCATTATATTAGGTAATTAGATTAACCAATTTAGTTGAATTAAATCTTTTAAATCATCCCCAGATCTGGCCGGTATCAAATGCAATCACAGAAAATACCGACTTTCAAATTTTGCCTCCAAGTGGCACTTTTGCAAAAAAAAACCCTTCCTTTAGCAGTATTTGCGAAAATAAAATTTGTGGCTTATATAAATCCTGAAAATTAGCAAATTCACTAATAAATATTTGGTCCTCTAACAAAAATTCTTGACTTTGTGTTTCCCCAAAAAATATTTGCACGTGCTTTGTATGTGCAAAAGATAAAATTCAAAAAATGTTTATTAAATCACCAAAATTTACTTTAATTCATTTATAAATTCCAAAAACATTATTTAAAATTCTAGGGTGTTACATCACTCACTCCTTAGAAGAGTTTTGTCCTTAGAATTACCGCTAATAGGGACAAAACAATTTAAGAAAAAGGATACAATCACATAAATGGGACTATAATTCAAAAAGAATACAATCATACACAGAGAAATACAAATCAACCAAAAGAATACAATCATTCAAAGTGCTCGGGAAAATCCTTCTTCATGCGATCCTCCGGCTTCCAGGTAGCTTCCTCGAACGAATGGTTCCTCCACAAAACCTTGACTATTGGTATCACTTTATTACGCAATACCTTCTCCCGACGGTTAACAATCTCCACCGGCTGTTCCTTGTAGCTCAAGTTCAGCTGCAGACCTTTGGCACTTCTACCAACTGATGACTCTGATCCGACACATACTTCCTTAACATTGACACATGGAATACATCGTGCACTTGTACCAATTCCTCAGATAATTCCAACTTATTTGCCGTCTTACCAATCCGCCTCAAAATCCTGTATGGCTTAATGTACCTTGGCGCCAACTTGCCTCCCTTCCCAAATCTGATCACCCGTTTAGTCGGAGACACTTTGAGGAATACTGCATCCCCAACCTCAAACTCCAAGTCCCTACGCCGAGTATCGGCGTAGCTCTTCTGCCGACTAGAATCAGTTCGATCTTCTCTGACGTCTGCTACACAATCTCGAGTCTAAACATCTGCCTCTTTCCAACTTCATACCCTCAGACGGGCATTCTGCACTTCTTCCCGTACAAGCCTCATACGGATTTATACCAATACTTGCATGGTAACTGTTGTTATAAGCGAACTCAACCAATGTCAAGTACCTCTCTCAGCTGCCACCAAAATCCATGACACAAGCTCTCAGCATATCCTCCAATACCCGATTCACCCTCTATGTCTGACCATCGGTCTGCGGATGAAAAATAGTACTGAAATCAGTTCGGGTACCCAAACTACCTGCAAACTCTTCCAATACCTCGAAGTGAACCATGCATCTCTGTTGGAAACAATCGACATTGGAACCCCATGAAGTTTGACAATCTTACCAATGTACAGCTCTACTAGCTTCTCCAATGACCAAGTAATCTTCGTAGACAAGAAGTGAGCCGACTTGGTCAAACGATCCACAATAATCCAAATCGAGTCGTTGCCCTTCGGACTCCTTGGCAACACAGTAATGAAATCCATACTGATATTCTCCCACTTCCATTCCGGGATAGGCAATGGATGTAACGAGCATCCTGGTTTCTAATTCTCTGCCTTGACCTACTAATAAGTCAAAGACCTCGCCACAAAGTCCGCCGCATCTCTCTTCATCCCTGACCACCAAAAGTGTTGTTTGATGTCCTTGTACATCTTCATGCCTTTAGGATGTACTCACAACAAAGTACTGAGTGCTTTCTGCAAGATGCTTTCCTTCAAATCTGCCCTCTCCGGTACACACAACCTCTCGCCCATCCATAGAACTCTATCTTGGACACGGAACTCTGATAACTTGCCATCGGAAATCTGCTGTCACATCTTCTGAATCTATGCATTTGATTTCTGACCCTCCATAATCTGCTCCCTCAATGAAGGCCGAACCCTCAACTATACCAAAGATGCCCCCAAACCCTGTAGGACAACCTCGATGCCTGCCCGATCTAACTCTGCTGCCAACTCTTCCTAGTCGTGATCAAACTCGACAAATTACTCTTCCGATTAAGCCCATTAGCCACAACATTCTTACCTGGATGGTACTTGATCTCAGGACGAATGTCTTCCAATACTTCCAACCACTTTCTCTGTCGAAGATTTAGATCCCTCTACTGATAAATATATTTCAGGCTCTTATGATCGGTGAACATGTTGACCTTCTCTTCTATATATAATGCCTCCACTGCTTCAAAGTAAAGATAATAGCTGCTAGCTCCAGATCGTATGTCGGATAGTTCTACATGAAGAATGATACTCAAAACTCCATTTTATTCTTAAATGAAGTTTTATTTAATACATAAAATAAATAAATTTAAAATTCTTGCATACCTTGGATCACATTTTCTGAGTTACTCGCATCCTCCTCAGTTAATGTGAATACTCGTCCTTGCCTCTGGGTCTGCTCCCATCCGCACCAGCCCTCAATAACTGCGGACAGCTTGGCCTGATATGATCCTTTTGACTATAACACCCTAAATTTTCAAATCTTATTTATTTGGAGTTGTTTTATTTTACGTGTTGTGCACGTAAAAATTTATACATGCATTTCTCTAATTTTTTTTTATAAACTAGTAATCCCCATTTATTCTTTTTTAGAAAGCCTAATTTAATCCTAAGCCTATTTTGTCTCTTTGTAGCCCACATTAGTTAACTAATTAATTAAATTAGTAGAGCCCATAGTCTCATGGCCTATTAGTGAGCCCATGTAATTTAATTATTCCTTATTTTAGTCTAACTTGTAGTATAGACTCAAATAATAGACAATTAATTAAATTAACATGTACAACTTGTAAGTGGGGGACACTAGGGTAGCACGTGTATGCACAAGAGTGTGCAAAACACACCCTTGGAGTAGGCCGGATTATGCATAAGTGGAGAAGGGAAATGGGAGTAGTGGTGAAGTGGTTATCTCATTCATGGGTGGTTATGGCAACTTCCAAACTAATCCTAGCCCTTAATCCCTAACTATTTGATCTAATCCTAGCCATTCAATCCACTCAAAGTTATGTATAAATACCCACCCCCCTATATTAGTATATTCACACATAATCTATATCAAAAGAGAAAAAGAAATACAATAAGAGAGTAAAAGATTGAGAGTTTATTGAGTTCAAAAGATTGAGAGTTGTGTTGTGTGTTCTTCATTCCCATTTGCTGGCCGGTTTTTCAAGGAAGCAAGGAGGTCGGATGTACTTCAAGACGAGGAGGAGACGGCTTGTGGTGGTTCAAACTAGGAAAAGAAGGCCTCTTTTGATCAATCTATGAGTTTTAGGAGTTCATTTTGTTTTCTCCCCAATAAGGTGGGCAATTTTCTCTAACTTCTAAGTAGTATCATGCTAGGTTGTGTGCTAATCATGCTAGAATAAATAGATGAAAATATCGCTCTTTGATAATACCATGATTAAGGTGAAAATGGAACATATATGAAATTGCATGAAATGAATAAGTGAACTTGATTGAATGATATGTTTGTTGTTGTGATATTTGGATATTAATCTAGAATGCTAAATTAGAATAAATGTTCTCCATGTCGAAATATTTGTGTTTATGGAAAAAGTACAATTTTGAGAATTTGTGTTTATGTGGAAAATGCTAATTGTGAGAATTTCTATATTATTAAAATAAGATTGATTAGTGAATTATGCATATTCATGATTAGCGTGATTGATGTAAAATATTCCTAAAGTTGTATGTAAATTGTTGAGAGAAATGAACATGAAATTGTTAGTAGAACACTATGTGATTTTTATGAACAAAAAGAGTAGTACTCTATATGAGAAATGACTATTTAATGGCTTTAAAAACCCCCAAATTACTAGTTATGTTGAATCAGGAAATTATTTAGTTTTAATGAAGAGAAAATTACATTTTTTGAAGAAATGAGTTTCTTTAACAAACTAGAACAATCACAGTCTTGAACAAAACCAATTAGAATTATTTCTCTACAGGTGAGTCACTCTGTTCATTCTGGTCAGTGGGTGCAAATTAAAAACCTCACAGTGGTAGGAGGTCATGGGTTCAAATCCTGGCATACACTCTTTATTTTTGTTTTTTGAAAATAACCTAACCCGAGACCCTGAGTATAAAAAGACTGAGACCCTCTTTGTGACGCGTGGGCGCCTTGTCCTCTTTGGTCAGCTGCTGCGCCACAGTAATGTTATTGTAGTACACATGCTACTGGTGTCTGTTGGTGCAGGTTCGAAACCTAGCTTCGGCCAAGGTTTTTACTTTTGGTTTTTTTTTTTTTTTTTGAAAAAAAATGAGTTTTTAAATAGTTCCTTTTGTGAAAATTAATTTATAAAAATTATATTAATTATCCAGAGATTAAATTGGAGTTATCTAGAAATTTTCTTTGGATTGATAAAATTATATATCAAGATTAAATGGATTATAAGTGTGTTTTATGTGATAATTTAAGCAATATGCATTTCTCTTTTAGGGAAAATTATGAAAATTTATTTTGAGAATTCGAGACTTAATACAAATGTGAATAACTTCGCTTGGTTTGTATAATTGAGATTTTGATTTATAAATGCAAAGAAAAATTGTCATGAGATTAAATTTGAAATTTGAGAAATGGTGAAATGAAACTATTTTGTCTCATTATTGTGAAAAGTAATACAAGAATTGAAATGAAGAAAAATCATGATGACTTATGAAATTACTAGGTTTGTCCGTTGACACGTGCCTACGGCACGTCATCGGAACGGTGCATCTTGTTTGATCATATAAAATAGTTTTGGAGGTCCAGCAAATTAATTGAAGTAGCAAACATAGAGTTGATTTTTTTTTGAATTATTTTGAAAGTTTTTAAATTTTTAAATTTTTAATATTTTAAAATTTTTAAAATTTTTATTTTCTTAATTTTTTAAATCGAAGTGGGAGGGAGAGAGAGAAAAAAAAAATTTAAATAAATATAAGAGTTGTTTTGGGTTGAGATTTTGATTTATAAATGCAAAGAAAAATTGTCATGAGATTAAATTTGAAATTTGAGAAATGGTGAAATGAAACTATTTTGTCTCATTATTGTGAAAAGTAATACAAGAATTGAAATGAAGAAAAATCATGATGACTTATGAAATTATTGATGAGTGTGAATACTCAATTTATGAACATGATATGAGATTTTAAAGTAGAAGGTAGCAAAGTCCTATTACCGGCAAATTGAATGAGTTACAATTATTGAGATAAATTATTGAGATGAAAGACCAAGATGGTCAAGTTATTGATTAAGACTGGTATAGAGGAAAGAGATAACTCTAGGGATTGATTTTATTCATGATTTAAATAAACCAGCGAAATGCCACCTGCCTTCTGATCAGGCCCACCAAACCTGCCTTTCTTCTACGGAAACCTCCTCCCACTCTGATTTGCTATGCTGTCCTTTTATTCTCGTTCCAGGTTTCCTGTTTCTTCTAAAACTGATCCATATCTTTGTCTGTCACGGCGGATCTCCTGACCAACTTATCGAACCTCTTAATTCCCAACGGTATCATCCGAGACCTCAAATTCGGCCTCAAGTCCTATTCGAATTTCCTGGCCTTCTTCACTTCATCAACCACCACCTCCGGTGCATACCTCGACAGCTGGGCGAACTTAGTCTCATATTTGCGCACTGTCATGCTTCCTTGCTATAGATTCAAGAATTATATCGCTTTCTTCTCCTGAATGTCCAGGGGAAATTAGTGATCCCTGAACTCCTCAAGAAAAGATTCCCAAGTCACTTTCCCTTCTCCAAAAGTCTGCCTCACTGACTGCCACTAGACACTAGCATCTTTTCTCCAGCTGCATTGTAGCCAATTTCACCTTGTTGGATGTAGGGGTTTCCAAGACTTCGAAGACTACCTCCATATGCCTGATCTAATTATCGGCCTCAACTGGATCAACTTGGCCCTAAAAAGCCGGAGGCTTCATCCGATTGAAGGACTCCACCTGCTTGATCGGGTCTGCATTGATGGGCACTGGCCCTGCTCCCATATTCTGGGTCGTGCCAGCTGCCACGAATGCATTTAGAGTTTGATACACTCTGGCAATCTCCGTCTCCAGATCAAGTCGGGCCCCGTGGGAACCTTCGGCCTTATCACCATTCCCATCATTCCTGGTCCTGGGTCCTACCATTATACTGAATACTGAAAAACACAGAAATAATGTCAGAGCATCACATCATACGTCACATTCGCACCAATTTCTATTATTCCTACTCATGTTTAAACCAGTTCATTTTGTTTTAATTTCATGTGTAACACTCACACTCTAATGTCCACACCTAGGTACCACACTCTAGTGTCCACCTAGGTTTATTCTTATACCATGTTTAATATTACTATTGAAGCATGCTTTAATACCAAATTTTGTAGCGCCCGGAATTTCCAATAAATAACTTAGAAATATGAGATACAAATTTTCCAGCATCTACCTCAATTGTAATTATAAACATAGTACAAACACAGTAAATTTAAAAATTTTATTACATTATTTCTTTTACTTAGCACAACAGGAATCAAACACCTCGAATTACAATTCATCTTACAACATAATTCCATATTTACACATTTACTTCAATCTTTTACAACATATGTGATAACATAAAATATTGTACCACATGCTCCAAACTCAAAGTTAAAAGTACATACCTGTGAAACATGAGGCTAAAGATAACTCTAACCCCTAAAACTACAGGGGTCAGCCATAACGGTGTGAGTGATATTCAAAAGAAGTATAACTTAAATGAAACATAAAGAATAAATTCATAAGTCAACATATTAACATGGTAACAAAAAATGAAATATGAATAGCAATAAAAGAAACATAAATCATCAAGTGAACTACGCCTGTCGAGTGTAGAAAACAGAAAACCAGGATGCATAAATACAAGCCAAGAAAACACGAATGCACCTGATGATTACTAATGCATAATTGTCGAATTCTATGTAATCTATGGTACATAGGTCCGGTGCAAGTCCTTATCGTTCTCTACATTATAGGGTTTAATCCCTCGTTATGTAACTAATCCTACAATGGTGATAGGAAAACAAGATCCAAAATACTCCACAAATAGGCCTACGTCCCGGTATCTATCCGCCAGATGAGCACCCTCAACGTGCAAGCATCATGTAAGCGTCGCCCTGAACATTCCATGCCGAAATTCCACGAATAGGTCCCAGCCTCCGAAATAAAATTGCCCAACTGTAAAAGACCATCAACGTGCAAACTCGGGAAAGGGCAATGGTAATCGTAGCCTTTAGAGTCAAACCGCCCAACTACAACTATAGTCCCGAATCTCATCTGTCCACTCTACAGGGCCCCCCTACTTACGTTTTCCAAGCTCTATCACATCTCCACTAGTGTCTGACCTTATATTGGTTATTATTAATTTAAATCACAATCCCTCCTAGAGTTGGTGTACCCTACCGAACTTAATTCAATTAATTCAACAACAAGGCCTCACTGGCAAAATATCCACAAAATCTCAACCATCGGCATGTTAGGTCCAAATCAACCTCTAGGGTTTCAAAAGCTCATACAACAAATCAACATTTCTTTGAGATGCGAAAGAAAACCAAAATCTGTATAATTCATTTCAACAATTTCCTTCAAATCCAATAATCAATTTCTTAGTGCAGCCAAATCTGCATAATTGCTCAATAAAACTGAACTAACTCAATCAAAACTGAAACAAATAGTGGAAGATAACTCATAATAGAATACTTTTCAAAATTGAAAACATATACCCTTGTAAAGCTTCCAAAGTAGAATTTAATACTTAATAAAATTTAGAACACATATCTCGGTGGATTTAACAAATAATCTAAATTTAAATATTCGGAAAAACAGAGATTTAACGTTTACAAAAGTCTAATAAATAATCAAAAACTACAACACACAATGCAGTGGAAAATTAAATCATGTCGGTCGACTGGCAGCCATAATGCAAAGCTACTGCGGTCGACTGACATCGCTCGAAAGAAAGTTAACCCAATGAAAAGTGACAGTCGACCGACAGTCATAATAGGAAATGTGACAGTCAACCGCATATGGAAAAATTGCATCAGCCAGCATGACAGTCGACCGCAACTGCACATTCAAATGTGCTACAGATCGACCGACATGCGGTCTGCAATCAGCCAATTTTGCAAATCTTTCAAAACTGATATGTGTATATACATGAATAATTACTTGGTTTCTCATGATAAATTCTACAATATAATAGGCACAATCTTGGCCAAAACTATCTCAGTTTATGTTTGATCAAATCCCTTCAAAATTTCAGAAATCTCACTTTCAGAAATCACAATACTGATTAAAAGACTTCAAAGTTTCAAAGAACAATTTTTTTATGAAATATCTTGAACATCCGTAAACGCAGTCACGATTCCTTCTTTTACCAAAACATGAACACAAATACATATCAAAAATGAGATCTATCCATGAATATTCATTTGCCAATCAAATATTCCAATCCCAACTCAACCAAAATTCAAGTTCTTCTATTTCCTCATTAGATCCAACTCAAACAAAAATCCATCTCCTCATCCCAAATCAAATAGTGATTAAAGAGGGAAAATAGCAACTAATAGTTCATCATCCATATGCATATAAGGGATTATCATGGTATGCATATTAGTCACACGTGAAATAATACAATTAGGGCAAACACTTTCATACGAATAAAAATTTTCTCTTTATCAACTAGATGCCAAATCTACAAGTCTCATACACAATCCTCAACAATTCATACACGATCAAACGAGCATGGTATGTATAAAAATTGGATCTGTGCAGAAAAGTGAACTTTCAGCCAACTATGCATACAAGATTATACATTGATTCTAATTCATTGATGATGATGTTATTTTGATTATCCATTCACTTAAATTCATCAGTTTTTAATCTAGTAAAAAGTCAACATGCCATCTATTCAATTGATTATCTTATTTCATGACATATGGTCAATTCATCATGTAGGTAATTAACATTCAAAAGAATCATCATAGACACATCAAATTTATTCGCTATATTAAACAAACCATCGAATTCAACAAACAAGAGATTAAAAAAAATATCACTCACCTCAATGAAGAATTGACGAAGACGAAGAAAATAATAATAGAAAAGCTCCTTAGAAAATAATCCAACATCGAAGCTTTGAAATTCCGAGAAATCAATAATAAAGAGACTCTTGTTTCTTACTGAAAGAGAGCGGCTGTAGCAGCCTCTAAATAGGTCGGGCCTGCACTTTTAGGGGTTTTGAGAGTTTTTATAAAATTTCCCTTTAAGAAAAATATCTGTACATATATAGATCCATTATATTAGATAATTAGATTAACTAATTTAGTTGAGATTAAATCATTTAAATCATCCCCAGATCTGGCCGGTATCAAATGTAATCCCAGAAAATATCGACTTTCAAATTTTGCCTCCAAGTTACATTTTTGCAAAAAACCCCTTCCTTTAGCAATATTTGCGAAAATTATTATTCACTAATAAATATTTGGTCCTCCAATCAAAATTCTTTAATTTGTGTTTCCCAAAAAAAATATTTGCATGTGTTTTGTACGTGCAAAAGACAAAATTCAGAAAAATATTTATTAAATAACCAAAATTTACTTTAATTCATTTATAAATTCCAAAAATATAATTTAAAATTCTACGGTGTTACAGGTTCAGAGCAGGAATTCCGAGAAGTCCCGATTAGGCTTCTTGGCAAGGGACGCCTTGAGGTCGGCGTTATTGACGTTGTGTCTGAATTCTGCAGAGGCTATTGATTGGTCGAGAGAGGCAATAGACTAGACTTCAACGGTAAAGCGCCGAATATAGCCTCAATTTATACAATTTAGAATACAAATTAGATACTATGTAGTACAACTGCCCACCACAGGCTGCCTCTCAAAAGTTGGTTAACAGGCTGCCTCTCAAAAGTTGGTTAACCGATTAGGTGATTCTTGATCATAGGCTATTATATTTATTTAATATTATATTCCTTTACACTCCCGATATGGGACATTTCATCTCCACATACCCTGTTCTTTCTCCCAAATATGCACAGCCGAAGGCTTAATACACCCCAGGTGGGCCCCATTTACCAAACCAATATAGGGTATTACAGACACCCTCTCTTCAGAAATCAGCGTAGCTCCATCTCAAGCATACATCTCGCCCACTCTTACCCACACTCGGTGTCGAAAGTCGGCTCTGATACTATTTGTAACGTCCCCTGCCCCTAGCTCTGACAATTTATACAATTTAGAATACAAAGTAGATACTATGTAGTACAACTGCCCACCACAAGCTGCCTCTCAAAAATTGGTTAACTGATTAGGTGACTCTTGATCATAGGCTATTATATTTATTTAATATTATATTCCTTTCCACTCCTGATATGGGACATTTCATCTCCACATACCCTGTTCTTTCTCCCAAATATGCACAGCCGAAGGCTTAATATACCCCGGGTGGGCCTCATTTACCTATGCCACATCATCATGGCATTCAACTCAAACAGCCAACCTACTATTTGTACTCACCGTGGGAACCCCCATTCCAAATCAATACATATCAACTTTCAACATATTAACTATCCTGCATATGATAACCACATATACCAATGCATATATCCTTTTATATAAACAACACTTTATTTTTCAACATATATATATATATATATTAACACGGGGTGTTACAAGAAGAGCGCGTCCGAGACTTGATGGATCATCATTAGGGTTTTAAAACTCTCAGTATGATCAACCAGGTCAGACTCCCCGTTGTAAATTTCAAAATGTGGCGTCTTGAAGGTTTCAGGGACATGGGCATTCATGATGGTCCTGGAGAAGGGGGGTCTGCTCGGGTGGCAGTTCTTGGTCTGTTGACCCTCTTCGGGATTGATCTTGCTGAGGCTCCTCTCCATTTCTTGAAGGGGATGGTGAACCGAATCTTTCATTTGGTCGGGTCTAGTCGATCCATGGGACTCTCCTTCATGAGTGGTGGCATGGCGAGGGTTATGCACTTGTCGGTCGTGATTTAGGACGATGGTAAGAGCTCGCAGGATGTTATCTTTGAAGTTTTGGAATTCTGCCTGGGTGACTGGTGCCCCTCCCTCATAGTGAAATTCCTTGGTGGTGATTGGCTCACAGCGGTGTGGCTCCTACGCTGTGATGGGGAGGAGACCCCCTTTGCCCCCTTGGGGAGGCGGAGCTCTTGGATTTTGGCCTTCGAGGAGAACGACTCCTCTGACTTCTCTGGAGTTCTAGATGAGAGACCTCGTCACGGGCTCGTATCTCATTCAAGCGGATTCGGAGGTCGATCCCTTGTTGGCGGTTGACGATGATTTGACGGAGGTCTCTTGACCCTGAGGACCACGGGAGGCCATCGAGTCGGAGGAAGGATTGTGGACCGAGATATTGTAACGCCCCGTAATTTTTAATACAATATTCTGAATTAATAAATAATTTTTAAATCAACTTATTTAATTATTTTGAACTTTTGTAAAATTGACATTTTCACACGTGCAAAACACGTGCAAATATTTTTGAGGTGCAAATTTTCACTTTTAATTTTCCGAATAAATTCTCCTATTTATAATTGAGTATATTCTAAATTTTGGGATATTTCTAGATAAAGAAACTATTTTTGTAAATACCTTGAAAGAAAAAGGTTTTTGTGCAAAATTTCGTTTTGAGGTAAATTCGAATTCAAAATTTGGGTGGGCTATTTTGGTAGGCCTTTTTTGACAGGAGAGAGAGATTTTATCCCTCTAATTTGATTTGATTTAATTTTATTGAATATACATATTTATGCAATTTCGGGATTGTTGGAGACTTGTTTGCAAATATTTTTCATGGTAAGAAAATTTGTGAAAAATCTAATATTTATTAATAGATAATAATTATAAATTTTTTGGATTTTTATGAATGATTTATGGCAAGTTTGTAAAAAATTCAAAGTGAAGGGCTTTTTTGTAAAATTGCCACTCATAAGCAAATTTTTGAAAATTGAATTTTGGGATGTAGTGGGGGCCGGCCAAATTGGAGGAGTTAGGGGGATATATTTTTTCTATTTTATTTGATTTTATTTAACTAATTAAATTGGAAAGATCTATACATGTAAAAATATATTTTTCTTAAGGGACTTTTTTGTAAAATCTTCATATAAACCCTAGTGAAGAGTCCCGGCCTATATTAACAGCAGCAGCAGTCGCCCTCCACCGTTGAAAAAATTCTGCCTCTTTATTATTGCTTGGAGTTTGGAGGCTTGAATCTCTCAATTTTCGCAAGGAGGAGGATGAGCTTTCTTTTCTTATTATTATTATCTTTTATTTGGTCTTCATTGAGGTGGGTAATCTTCCAACTCTCTTGATGTGTTTTTATCTATTTCTCATGAACAATATAGGATCATGCTAGGATTTAGATTTTGTGAGATTATGATTATGTTGGCATGAATATGATGTTTTGTTTATGAGATGATTGTAGAGATGGGTTGATAGATAAAAGAATTGTTTATTAAGATGAAAAAAAAAAAAAGCTTGATGGTATGATACCCTTATGTGGATTCTCTTTTGAATGAAGAATATTTCATGCATGAAAGGTCATGCATTATTGTGAATGACTAGAGTTGTCATACGTTCTTAATATTCATGTTGATCTAAAATAGGTTGTTCTTGAATAGTGTTTTATGCATGAAAGATTAATATTTTGTTAAACAAATAGATCTAATGAAAATATATGTGATTGTAGTTGTTGGATCTTGGTGGTTAAATTCAAGAAGCATGTTTTGAACGATTAAAAGATGAATTTTTAGTGTTTTATTTCGTTGTTTTAATACAAATAAAATTTTGATGGCAAACCCTAATTGATTGTGCATGCAATGTGAATATGGAATGAAGTATATATAGAAAATACATTCAATACATTGGGGGCTAGGTTTGTAAGTTCGAATCCCTAGGTTAGGGGTTTCGGTCTCGAGGGTTAAACAATAACCCGAGGGTTACTATTCACCCGGGCTGCCTTTTTGGTCTGCGATTTTTTTTTTTTTGAAGTTGGCTCGATTTTTGGGGAGCTTTTGTGAGGGGGATGTATGCGAGGTTTGAGGAACACTAGTATACATATAGAAGTGCATATGTAAGTATTTAATCTAATATTTATGTGATATTCGATTGAGTTTTGGTTGAGATTTGAAGTTGTTAAATTTCAGAATTTTTTTTTTGAATCTAGTTCCAAGTTTTTGATAAATTTAAATAAATTTTTGAGGGACTATTTATTTCAGTTTTTTAGAGACAAAAATTTTGAGTTCCAAAGGGGTATTTTTCAAATTCTAAAAGAGGCAAGATTCAGAATTTACGAAAAATATTTGTTTTAGTTTATTGATGATTTGGGGCTTCTATTTTCGTGCGAATGGATTATATATTTGGAAAAAAATTCTATGTTTATGGAGTAAATATAAAATAAATTTTCTAGAATTTAATATTCACTTTTAAATGGACTGCTCTTAAGGATAAAAAGGTATAACTTTCAGATTTTGGATAAAAGATAGCTTTCAGAATTTGATGAATTTAGACCCTTTAATTTAATTGTTTGAGTCAAGATTTTTATGGTGATCTCCTTCATATTTGTTGGATTTAAGTTAATTTTTCTAGAATTTAATGTTCATTTTTGAATGGACTGTTCTTAAGGATAAGAAGGTATAACTTTCAGATTTTGGATAAAAGGTAGTTTTAAGAATTTGTTAAATATAAACCATTTTATTTAATCTGTTTGAGTCCAGATTTTTATGGTGAGTTCCTTGACATGTTCTGGATTTAAATAAATTTTTTTAGAATTTAATATTGATTTTAGAGTGTGCTGTTTTAAAGAACAAAATCATGTAACTTTCAGATTTTGGTGAATATCTAGTTTCAATTTTCGATATATTCAAGTAGTGTTTTAGGGGAAATCAATCTATATTTTCGGAGATGAAATTCTCAGTTTTTAAGGGTTATATGCTTCAGTTTTGAAGGACAATTCTTTGGTATTTTAAGAGTTGTTTTCAGTTTTAAAAAGGGTAAATTTAAGATTTTAGAAATTATAAAATTTCCGATTTTTTGGATGAGATCCCATATATTTTAGAGATTTATTTCAGTTGAAATTGAATGAATTTATAGTTGAATTAATTGAAATTTATAAATGAATGGGAAGTGAGATTCAAAAGGTTGAGTTTAAAGAATTTCCGTAAGTTGAATTTGTTTCAATATATGAAAGAATATTTTGTATTATTGAACCAAGTTGGGTTGATTTGAGATTTAGGGTTATGTTGTGGACCCTAGTAACTTAATTGAGGAATTTTGTATTGTGAGCACTAGAGGTTGAGCAGGACCGAGAATTACGGATAGTGAATTAATTGATTGTGGGAATTAGCTAGGAAAGGCTAGTGTTCCTAGTTTTGTGGGTTTAAGTCCGGTAGGGTGGATCTAGCTTAGGTGGCTCAGGTTTCTTATATGAATGCATAAGGACAGACACTAGAGGTTGATATGATGAGACAAGAGCAAACGTGAGGTATGGACTCCGGAATGATCTGCAAAGTGACATAGTCTTCAGTATTATGGGACGATGGATGAAATAGGCCACGGAATAATCCACGGAGTGGGATTGATCTCCAGTATTCCGGGACAAGAGTGACGCTCCTGGGACTTTTGTGCAATGAGGACTCCAGAATGACCTGCGGAGTGAGAAAGTCCCCAGTATTCTGGGATGATGGATGAAATAGGCCACAGAATGATCCACGAAGAGGGATTGGTCTCCAGTATTCCAAGGGCGAGAGCCAATACTTGCAAAATATCTAAATCTCATAGTAGTCATGGTAGTAGGTTGCATAACGAGGGATTGAACCCTATAAAGTGCAGAACGATAAGGGCTTACACTGAACCTATGTAGAATGAGATGCATAGAATCCGGAAAGTATGCATTAGAAAATCATCGTGTGCATTGTGTTTTCTTGAACATTGTTCTAATGCATTTCTCTTTTGTTTTTTGACACACATTTACTTAGTATAGTTTCACTTGTTTTCTATTGAATCTTTCATTGTTATTTTATTTCATGTTATGTGGCAAGTCTGTTATTGTGAGACTTTAGAAGGTTGCTATTACTATAGTATTACGTCAGTTGCCTTCAACTGACGTGCCTACTCTTCAGTTTATTTTGCAGGATTTGCAAGTGAGTTGTCCAAGTAAAGTCGAAGCTTGAATTTGAGATGATTAAAGTTTAAGTGTTGGGTTGTGTTGTAATAAATGTAATTAATTTTTCGCTGTGAAAATGTAAGTAAGAACTGATGTAATAAAAGTTTTTAATTTTTCCCTGTATTTAATACTGTGTTTGGATTACATTGAAGTTGATTATGAAAATTGTGTCAATTATTTCTAATTTTATTTATTGCAAATTCGGGGTGCTACAGATATGGTCATGAAGAGGATATTGTTCTTAACGGCTTCGACGGGAGCCCATCGGCGCAGCCCCTCTGGGCATAGGGAGAGCCTATTAGGGAGGCGGCTGCTCAGGTTGAGACTGCGGAACCTGTTGATCTTGTTGAGGGGGAACATCCTCAAGTGGAGGATGTAGAGGAAGATGGGTGGCTCTTTGGCTGGACGCCGCTGCCTTCCCTTTTTTCTTCATAGGCATGACTGGAAACTACTTTCACTAGTGAAGTATGGTCAGATTGCTTTTTCTGTTTCCCATAGGCGGCGCCAATCTGTTACTGCTAATTTTGGTGTGTGAGTAAACAGATGATATGTGAATTCTTCTAGAAACATAAAAGCAAACATGCTGGCTTCTTACCGGTGTTGACCGTTTCTCGATACTGCCGCTAACCTACAAAAAGTTCGAAACACCGAGGTTGTTGACGAACCCTCCGACGCTCAATTTAGAACTCAAAAAGAAGATGAGAGAGCTTTCATGGAAAAAATACTCCTTACCCTTTTTATGATGGGGTAGGGGGGTATTATAGTCGCCTCTGGAAACAGTTTCGAGATAATCATTTATCTCTACTTTCCGATGTTTTTGGATAAGAAACAGAGTTTATATCGTTTCATGATAAGAGATTTGGTTTAAACTGTCTCTTATAGATAATCATGAATTTGAATCACTCTTTAAATGTCACGGGTCTGTTCATAATGGGCTATCGCCCTTACCCAGTAAAACTGCCCCTAGACTTTCCCGACCTCCTCAACAAGATCAAGAAATACATTCGAATAGAGGGAGCTCTGCACTCTGAATGCATTAAAGAAATTATAGCCAAGGGGAAGCGAAAAGTGGACGACTCCGAGCACGCCAAGAAGACCCTGAAGGACGCGTCTGGTCAGAAAAGGCCACCTTCGGTCCCCCATTTTGAAAGATACACACTGCTGACCTAGAACGTGTCAGCCATCCTTTTGGAGATCGAGGTCAAAGGAATCGTCTGACACCCTCCCCGACCAAGCAACAACAAAAAACAGGACCAAAGGTTCTACTACTGGTTTTGCTGAGATGGGGCATGAGATAGACAATTGCCGCGCCCTTAAAGACGAGATCGAAGTCCTCATCTAGAGAGGAAGGGAATTCACTTAGACCAAACCAAGAGATCGGAGAGACCCGAGGAATCCGAGGCCTTCGCCTCCTCCTCAAACGGTCAGTAGACAACCCGAGCAGGACTCAGAGCCCGAAGAAACTGGGGGGTTGGCCATCCTACACTGTGTCCATGGCGGGCCCATGGGAGGGGAATCCAACACCTCCCATAAGGCCTTCTTACGAAAAGTGAATTCATTCCATGACCAATCGTCTCCCAGGATTCAGCAGCAGGCGGTCTCCTTCTCAGGAGAAGACCTGGAGGGTGTCCGGCTCCTACATTGTGACACCCTCATCATCAGCCTCGCCATGGCAAACCACGAAGTTCGCTGAATTCTCGTGGACAACGGAAGCTCGGTCAACATTCTCTTTTTGGCCGCTTTTGAAAACCTCAAGTTCCCCCGCGAGAAGTTAAAGCCAACCAAGTAAACCCTTCACGGTTTCTCCGGCGTCTCCATCCAAATTGAGGGAATCGTCACACTTTATGTGATGGCCGGGACGACCCCAATTATGCGAACCGAATCGATGGAATTCATGGTGGTCGATATCAAGGCCACATATAATGCCATTCTGGGCCGACCCGACCTTTGCTCTTTTCAAGCAGTCCCCTCTGCCTACCACCTGAAACTGAAATTCCCCACTGACTTCGGAGTCGGCGTTGTTCGGGAAAACCAGGAGTCCGCACGGTCGTGCTATATGATCGCAGTAAGGGCCAGAGTATTCTCCCTGGATGCAGCAGAACTTTTGTCCAAACGGAACCAACCTGAGATGGAGCTCGTGGACGAACTGGAAGAGGTCTCTTTCGGTACGGAAGAAAAATTTAAATGGTTCTGCGTGAGCCGATCTCTGTCCCAGACCTGAGGCCGATCCTCATCGAATGTATTCGCTGGAATGCCGACCTCTTCGCCTGGACTCCATCAGATATGCCCTGGATTTGTGAGGACCTCATCATGCACAAACTAAACATCCACCGAAGCTCCAAGATGATCCAACAGAAGCGACGTAAGTTCGCTCCCGAGTGACAACAGGCAGTGAAAGAAGAGGTGGACAAGCTTCTGTCTGCCCGGTTCGTGCAAGAGGTCAGCTATACCGAGTGGCTGGCTAATGTCGTAATGGTCAAGAAGGCGAGAGGGAAGTGGAGGACCTGTATAGATTTCACGGACCTCATTAAGGCCTGCCCCAAGGATTCGTTCCTCCTCCCGAGCATCGATGCTTTGGTCGATGCGACATCGGGCCACGAACTACTGACCTTCATGGATGCCTTCTCAGGCTACAACCAGATCAGAATGTTCCCTTCGGACATCGCCAAGACAACCTTCATAATTGACCAAGGTGTCTACTGTTACCGGGTCATACCCTTCAGGCTGAAAAACGCCGGTGCCACAAATGAGAGGCTCATCAATCAGGTCTTCAAAGAAAAAATCGGTCGAAACATGGAGGTGTACGTTGACAACATTCTCATCAAGAGCCATCGAGGGCAGGATCATGTGGCCGACCTCGAGGAAGCTTTCGGTGTCCTCCGATTACACAACATGAGGCTCAACCTTGCTAAATGCGCCTTCGGTGTCTCCTCATGGAAGTTCCTCGTTGTAATCCAGCACGGCATAGAGGTGAACCCCAAGAAGATTCAGACCATAATCGACATGGCCCCTCCAAGAAATGTAAAGGAAGTCCAGCGACTGGCGGCCATCGGCCACTTCCTCTCCAAGTCTGGGGAGAAGTCACTTCCCTTTTTTAAGGCCCTACAAGGGGTGAAAGGTTTCGAATGGGGAGACTCTCAGCAGCAGGCATTCGATCAACTGAAAACTTACCTCGCCAACCCTCTGCTTCTAAGCAACCCTGAGCCGGGAAAATCCCTCTGCCTCTACCTTTCGGTCTCGGAACACGCGCTCAGTGCCGTATTGGTCAGAAAGGAGGACAAGGGTTCAAAAGCCTCTCTACTATGTCAGCAAAGTCCTACTTGTGGCCGAAACCTGTTATGCAAAGATGGAAAAGGTTGCTTACGCTCTGGTCATGGCTGCACGGAAGCTCCGCTCGTACTTTCATGCACACTCGATCCAGGTCCTCACAGACTAGTCCCTCAAGGCAGGTCCTCCACAAGCCAAAGAATTCGGGTCACTTAATCATGTGGTCGATCAAGCTGAGCCAGTACGATATTAGCTACCAACCTAGGACAGCTATTAAAGGACAGGCCCTCATTGAATTCATCACGGAGTGCACCATCCTCAAGCCTTTTGAAATTTAAGAGGCGGAACCGTTCTGGGAGGTTTATGTCGACGGCTCATCCTACGAGGTTGGAAGTGGAGTGGGAGTCATACTCAAAGGCCTCTACAACTTTGTTCTCCAGTATTCTCTGCGCCTAAACTTCTCCGCTTCCAACAACGAGGAAGAATATGAGGCGATGATTGCAGGGCTCACGTTAGCACACAAGGTGGAGGCAAGGCAAATCAGAGCCTTCAGCAACTCCCAGCTTGTGGTCAACCAGATCACCGGGGATTATGAGGCTCCTGACGCCCTGGATGGTTCAATACTTGGCACTCGTCCCGCAACTCTTAACTGCCTTTGATTTTGCTTCGGTAGAGCGAATCTCGAGAGAGCAGAACTCTCAAGCTAATTCTTTGTCCAAGCTTGCCTCGTCATCCTTCGAAGGCCTCGACTGCACCGTCCTAATTGAAGTCCTCCTCCCCGAGATCCATTTCCTTGCTCTCGAGGCTCACACGGACACATGGATGGCTCCCATCCGAAAATTTCTGACGGAGAGCGAACTTCCTGAGGATCGGGCCGAGGCAAGAAGGACTAGAATCCTTTCGGAGAGATTCACTATGATTGACAGGACACTGTTCAAATGCTCGTACACAAGGGTGGAAGGAAGGCCTTATCTCCGCTGATTGGGCCCCGATGAGGCCAAATACGCGCTGAAAGAACTACACGAGGGGATCGGAGGATACCACATAGGGAGCAGGTCTCTTGCTAGAAAAGCACTAAACCACGATTATTATTGGCCAACCATGTTACAAGACGCCGAGGACCTCGTCAAAAGGTGCGACACTTGCTAGAGATTCTCCCCAGTTAAACGACTTACGCAAGCCGAACTTAAGTCCCTGGCTAGTCCGACCCCCTATGCCATGTGGGGGATGGACTTGGTCAGTCCCTTACCAAAAGCCACTGGCCAAAGGAGATTCCGAGTCGTGGCCATCGATTACTTCACTAAGTGGATCGAGGCGAAACCCCTGGCACGATCACGGAGCATCAAACCCAACAATTTTCCTAGAAGCACATCATCTGTCAATTCGGGATCCCACAAGTGCTCATCACTGATAACGGAACCCAATTTGTAGGCAAAAACTTTCAGAAATTCTGTGCAGACATCGGCATTCAGTAGCGCTTCTCGTCGATATCTCATCCACAATCAAACGACCAAGTAGAAAACGCCCATCGCCAAATCCTTGACGGGCTCAAGAAACAGTTGGATAACTGTCCCAAGGGACTGTGGGTCGATGAGCTGCTAAGCGTTCTCTGGTCGCACCGAACAACCCAGAGAATCCCCATGGTTGAATCACTGTTCAACTTAACCTACAGAACCGAGGTGGTCATCCCCTTGGAAATTGGGCTCCCCTCGACCAGGATCATGGGATTCAACGAGAAAATGAACTCAACCGACCTCAGAGCAAATTTGGACCTGATCGACAAACTTAGAGAAAAACCTGCCATCAGAAGAAGCATATACCAACAGTGGATCGAGAGATTCTACAACAAAAAGGTCCGTCCCACCAACATCAAGCAAGGCAACCTCATGCTCAGGAAACAAGCTATTTCCGACCCCTAATAAGAAATGAAAGCTGGCCCCAAACTAAGAGGGCCCATACAAGGTCTCTGAAGTGGTACGCCCCGGCACATACTGACTTGAAGACCTCGGGGCAGGGATGCCAAGAGGCACTGGAATGTGGAGCACCTTATAAAGTTCCTCGGGGGGGAGGACTAGACTTATTTTTTAATCGGTCTTATGTAATAGGCAGTACGTGCCAACCCTTGTATGCAAACATAAATAGTAAAAAGAATGAAGTGTAGTCTTATTCTTTCCATTTTTGTTCAAATTTCTATGTATTCGAGCCAGGGCTGCCAGACCCTGGAATGCGGAGCACCTCATCAAGTTCCTCGAGGGGGAGGAATAGACTTATTTTGTAATCTGTCTTATGAAATAGGCAGTATGTGCCAACCCTTGTATGCAAACATAAATAGTAAAAAGAATGAAGTGTAGTCTTATTCTTTCCCTTTTTTGTTCAAATTTCTATGTATTCGAGCCAGGGCTGCCAAGAGGCCCTGGAATGCGGAGCACCTCATCAAGTTCCTTGAGGGGGAGGACTAGACTTATTTTGTAATCGGTCTTATGTAATAGGCAGTACGTGACAACCCTTGTATGCAAACATAAATAGTAAAAAGAATGAAGTGTAGTCTTATTCTTTCTCTTTTTTGTTCAAATTTCTATGTATTCGAGCAAAGCACTAGCTTTCTCAGATTCCAGAAAAGCGCGACGCTCGCCGTTGACTTCGAGCAAATCCCTAGCTTTCTTACAAGCTGAAAGGTCTCGACGCTCGACGCCCTACACTGACTTCAAGCAAAGAGCTAACTTTCTCACAAGATGGAGATGCTCGACGCTCGACACAGACTTTGAGCAAGACACTAGCTTTCCCACAAGCCAAAAAAGCTCGACGCTCGTCATTGACTTCGAGCAAAGCCCTAACTTTCTCACTAGCTGAAGGGTCTCAGCGCTCGATGCTCGGCACTGACTTCGAGCAAAGCGCTAACTTTCTCACAAGCTGGAGATGCTCGACGCTCGTTAGTGACTTCGAGAAAGGCACTAGCTTTCCCAGAAGCTGGACAGGCTCGATGCTCGGCATTGAGTTCAAGAAAAGACCTAGCTAATCAGTCCCACGTCCTCACTACCCGGTAGGGACTACGTGCGACAAACAGGAGATTTCTCAATCTTCCAAGTCCTCGACCCTCGGCTCGGTTCCTGAGTCAAACGGGGCTTCCCAGCCCCACGTCCTCGCTACTCGGCGGGGACTACAAGCGACAAATAGGTGATTTCTCAATCTCCCAAGTCCTCGACCCTCGGCTCGGCTCCTGAGTCAAACAGGGCTTCTCAGCCCCACGTCCTCGCTACTCAGTAGGGACTACGAGCGACAAACGGGATATTTCTCAATCTCCCAAGTCCTCGACCCTCGGCTTGGTTCTTGAGCCAAACGGGGTTTCTCAGCCCCACATCCTCGCTACTCGGCACGGACTATGAGCGAAAAACGAGATATTTCTCAGTCTCCCAGGTCCTCGACCCTCGGCTCGGTTCTTGAGCCAAACGAGGCTTCTTAGACCCATGTCCTCACTACTCGGCAGGGACTACGAGCAACATGAGAAATTTCTCGATCTCTCATCCTCTCCCAAGCCCTCGACGCTCGTTGTTGACTTCAAGCAAAGGCTTAACTTTCTCACAAAGTTGGGGACGCTCGATGCTCGGCATGAACCTCAAGCAAGCTACCATCTTTCTCCCAAACATAGCTCCTCCAACCCACTTCCCGGCAAGACCAGGAATCAAAAGCAAGTTAAGGCGGATCGAAATCATTTTTATTACAGCGCCTTGGAAGGCCATGGTACAATAAGTTTTTATTACAACGGCTATGCCCTCAGCCTAAGTTTTTCTCAGGGACCCTTGGGGCTAACAGACCAACTCGAGCCCCACTGAGCAGGTTTGCTTCACGACGAGCCTGCCTGGCCCTTTTGGCGTCGTCAGGGTAGACGCTTCGGCAACGAAGCTTTGGGCGCACTCGAGCCATGCCATTTCCATGCAAAGGGTCGGGGACGGACCCATGACAGAGGTTTGACGGACCCATAACAGAGGTTTGACCCCCCCCCAAGAGAATGGATTCGAGATCGGCCGATACCAAGCATGACCCGCATCCTCTGAATCTCCAATTTCTTCTCCACTATGACCTCACGAAGGAAGGACTCCGAGGTCGGCCGCCTGGTGGACGCATCAAACATCGACCACCCCATCTCAGTGCTCCCCCATTCATGGTCGGCAATCACCTTCTTCAGGTGTGCCGCCTCCAAGCTCAACTCCTTAGACTTATTCATGAAATAGGAAACGACAGCTTCCCGATCACAGTCCTATTTGCTATAGCGAATCAAGACAACCTCCTTGGACTCTAGCCTACCCCGAAGGTGCTTGACCTCGGCTGAACTGAGGCCGGCTCCGAGGGTCTCTTCTATCTGACACAAAAGAGAAAACGAGGGTTCACTCTAAGCTTTCAAAATATCGAGGCCAAGTAACAACTAATAAGTCTTAAGGTCAAAAATTTAGGCCAAAATATATATTCATTATCCCAAAAATTCTTACAAAAAGCAGTGGTCAGTCTGCACTTGGCACATACAAAAAATAAGAAGGGGGGGGGAGATGATTAAAACTACTTCTTAGAAGAAATCAGCACCTCTTCGTCGGTCGCCCCCTGAACATCTCCCCCCCCCCCCCCCCCCGGTGCGTCTTCGGATGGTCGGGAAACTTGAAGTCGTAGTGAAGGTCATCAATCTTGGACTCGGGGTAATGGAACAAGAAGTGCTCCTTTGCCCGATCATACGCCTCGTCCTGGGCCGCGATTACCTCGTCCATGGCCGCGGTCTCCAACTACTGGAACTTCACGTCTGCCTTCGTCTTGACCTACTCCGTGATGTGAAGATTCTTGTGGGCTTGAGTCGTGATCTCGGCTTGAAGGGCCTGTTCACGCCCCTGAGATGCCTCCAGCTCCAACTTCAGATCCTTCATTTCACGCTCATATCGCCGAGCGTTCCCCACCTCCCTCTTAAGTTCCTTTTTGTGACACCTCTTCAGTTGGGCCTTGTCCATAGATGCCTGCGAATGAGGATCCAAGAGTTGTTATTTTTTAGATAAAAGCAAGGATGCAGCTATCAGACAAGCAAAACCTTACCATTATGTGGGCCTGATCCCACCTCATGTAGCACGACTCGGTAGTCTCGGTCGCCAAGGTCTCCCGATCGCGCAGTGTGGAGAGGCTGTCCACCACCTCGACCGCAACTGGCCCCTCGGCAAGAGTGTCGGGCATTTTCACCGACCAATCAAAAGCCTATGGCTTCAGCCCCTCCTCACCGACCAATCAAAAGGAATCAAACCGTCCAATCTTGATCACCAAAATCTAACGGTTGAAAAGATTTGAATGCCTTGATTTCCCCCCTCCCCCCCTGACGTCAACATAACACATGCAATACACGTGTCTCTCACAAGCAAGAGATGCTCGATGCTCGTAATTGACATCGAGCAAAGTGCTAGCTTTCTCACAAGCTGGAGATGCTTGATGCTTGGCATTAACATCGAGCAAAGCGCTGGCTTTCTCACAAGCTAGAGATGCTCGACACTCGACATAGACTAGAAAAGCACTAGCTTTCTCACAAGCTGGAGACGCTTGACGCTCCCCATTGACTTCGAGCACAGCCCTAGATTTTCTCACAAGATGAAGGGTCTCAACGTTTGACGCTCGGCATGGACATCGAGCAAAGTGCTAGCTTTCTCACAAGCTAGAGATGCTCAATGTTTGGCATTAACATTGAGCAAAGTGCTAGCTTTCTCACAAGCTAGAGACGCTCGACACTCGACATAGACTTCGAGCAAAGCAGTAGCTTTCTCACAAGCTGGAGACGCTCAACGCTCACCGTTGACTTCGAGCAAAGCCTTAGCTTTTCTCACAAGCTGAAGGGTCTCGACGCTCGATGCTCGACATAGACTTCGAGCAAAGCCTTAGCTTTCTCACAAGCTGAAGGGTCTCGACGCTCGATGCTTGGCATAGACTTTGAGCAAAGCACTAGCTTTCTCACAAGCTGGAGATGCTTGATGCTCGCCATTGACTTCGAGCAAAGCCCTAGCTTTGTCACAAGCTGAAGGGTCTCGACGCTTGGCATAGATATCGAGCAAAGCGCTAGCTTTCTTACAAGCTGGAGACGCTCGATGCTCGGCATTAACATTGAGCAAAACGCTAGCTTTCTCACAAGCTAGAGACGCTCGACATAGACTTCGAGCAAAGCACTAACTTTCTCACAAGATGGAGACACTCGACGCTCAACATAGACTTCGAGCAAAACACTAGCTTTCTCATAAGCGGTAGACGCTTGATGCTCGCCATTGACTTCGAGCAAAGCCCTAGCTTTTCTTACAAGCTGAAGGGTTTCGACGCTCAATGCTAGGCATAGACATCGAGCAAAGCTCTAGCTTTCTCACAAGCTGAAGACACTCGACCCTCGCCGTTGACTTCGAGCAAAGCCCTAGCTTTTCTCACAAGCTGAAGGGTCTCGACGCTCGACGCTCGACGCTTGACATAGACTTCGAGCAATGCACTAACTTTCTCACAAGCTGGTGACGCTCGACGCTCTCCGTTGACTTCGAGCAAAGCCCTAGCTTTTCTCACAAGCTGAAGGGTCTCGATGCCCGATGCTCGGCATGGGCATCGAGCAAAGCGCTGGTTTTCTCAAAAGCTGGAGATGCTCGATGCTCGACACTCGACATAGACTTCGAGCAAAGCACTAGCTTTCTCACGAGCTAGAGATGCTCGACGCTCGTCGTTGACTTCGAGCAAAGCCCTAGCTTTCTCACAAGCTGAAGGATCTCGACGCTCGACGCTCAGTATGGACTTCGAGCAAAGCCCTAGCTTTCTCATAAGCTGAAGGGTCTCGACGCTTGACGCTCGGCATTGACTTTGAGCAAAGCTCTAGCTTTCTCACAAGTGGGAGATGCTCGACGTTCGACGTTCGACGCATGGCATGGACTTCGAGCAAAAGTCTAATGCCCTTGTAAAGCTGAAGGGGCTCGACCCTCAATGCTCGACGCTCGGAGGTCGGGGGCCTCGGCCCATTTTTCGCTCCCCAAGGGATCTTCCTCTTACCCCCGTAACCACTCCCTCTCTGAACTACCTCGCTCGTCGCTCTATGCCTCGACTCTACTAGCGCTCGGCTCGGCGCCAACCCCATTCGCTTCTCAGGGACTCAACAACTCTATCTTTTCCAAATACTCCCCTCCGCTTTTCCCACAAAGACAAACTACTCCTCCACGACTGGTTCACACAACCCTCCAGGAGTGGGGGGCTTATGATATGGTATAAATAACGTGGACCCATCAGGGCCATCAGATCTCCTTATATTTCTCTTCTCCATGATCATCAAGTCAAACAGGTCTAACGGGCTTCCGCCAGTTCAGTCCCATAGGCAACGGGTTTGACCCGGCCCGTCAAGGTCCGAAATCCGTTAGCCCCTGCCTATAAATACCAGATCCCCTCCTCCTTGCCCAAGGTAATAAACTTTTCTCCATTTGAACCTTAGCTATTGTTACTATTCCACTGACTGACTAGATCGTCAGAGGGCCTGTCGCCGGGATCTCTCCCGGTATTTCTAGTTATTTTGCAGGTACCAAGACTCGAGCCGAGCCATTACGATCCGAGCCGAGCACTCAGCCTCTACCTCTCTTCTGCTACTCCCGAGCCCGAAAACCGGCCTGAGGCCTAGATCTGTTCTAGTGCCACTTCTTCCATCACAAAATTACAATAACTCACACTTATTGTCCCCACACTAGGGATGGCGAACGGGTCACTCGGGCCGGGCCGGGCCCAACCCGGACGGGTTGGGACGAATTCATAACCAGGCCGGGCCGGGTTGGTCCCCTATACGGGCCGGGCCGGGCCGGGTTACATTCTCAAATGGGTGGCCCGCCCAACCCGCGAACCCTTTAGGGCTCAACCCGGGTTGGGCCGGGTCGACCCGCGGGTTGGCCCGTATAATAATTTTTTTTTTTTTTTTTAAGTTTAAATTAAAATAATAATAATAATAATTTTTTGAATGTTGTATACTTGTATACAAACAATCATATCTTTGTTTGATGAATTATGAATACTACAATTCTTAAAAAATTATATTACTAAGTAAGTTACGTAGTATTAGTATCAAATTGAGGGATATTTCAAAAATTATGTTTGAATGCTACTAAGTAAGTAATTATATTAGTAAGTAATTTTGGGGAAATATCCCCAAGTAAGTAAAACTATCAAATATCAATAAGTATTTATAATACTACAATTCATTAAATTCAGTAATAATAATATTAAGTAATAATACTACAATTCTTCAAATGTCCCCAAATGATGTTTAATTATAATACTAAGTAATTAATAATATTAATAAAGAAAAAAAATCGTTGAAGAGTGAAGACTAATAATAAGATTGAAAGAGTGAAAATGACAACAAAATTTGGAATTTTATTCATATGAATTTAAGTTATACAATTTGAACAATTTATAACGAAATGAAGAATTCAATTCACAAATAAGTTTTATACAATAACATATTTGTTATATACAATTTTAATTGAGTACAAGTTTTCTAATTTGACATAACAAGAGAAAGCTATTGTAAGTGTTGTCATTGTTGTTGTTCTTGTTGTTGATCTTCGGGCGAGTTGCTCCCACTTGTTGAACTTGATAGTGCTTTTCCTTGCGTCCTATCTTCAGCCTTCAGCCAGTCTTCTGTGCAAACGAGCATCTCCAACGACTCCGGCTTCAACCTATTTCTGTAATCAGATAGAACCCTGCCACTTGTAGAAAATGCACTCTCAGAAGCAACTGTAGAGACAGGAGGAGTTAGCAAATCTTTAGCCATAATTGACAGAATACTAAAAGTGTGTTCATGTTCTTTCCACCACTGTAAAATATCTAGTGGAGAAATAGTAGGCTCAGTATCCTGTTGGTTATACCAATTTAATTCATTTGGTTGATTAGTCCTAGGTTTTTTAGATTGAATTTGTTCAAGTAAACTAAATGTTCTATCACCAATTCTACTTTTACCCTTATCTCTAGAACTACCAGACGAAGAACTAACTACAGAAGTTGAACCACTAGAAGCAAAACGTCTATCATAATAATCATACAAGTTATTTAAGGTAGTTTCAAACTAAACTAAAAACTGATCGCAATCAATTGTTAATTCTACATTGTTCTCTAAAAATCCAAAAAACATTTGTATCAAATTCTTCGTACCTTCTAATTTGATACGGGGATCCATAACAGTAGCAACACAAATCAACATCGGAGGAGGAAAATAATACTTCAAAAATTTTTGAAATGCAGGTATTACAATGTTACTAATATAGACATCATTTAACATTTCGTTAAATATTTGTACCATGCTAACTAATTCAATAAAAATGCTACTAGAAGTAGATTCATATGTTTTAGAAAACTTTAAAGTTGCGGTTTTAAAAGGTTCTAAAAATTTCAACAAAGCTTCAGCAAAAAACCAATCGGCGGGAGTCATTTCAAAATTAGGCATCGGTGTCTAACATCCTTTGAAAATTTCAAAATCTGGCCGGGTTTATTACGTAAATGAGCCTAATAGTGGGAGGGATAGTTTTGGATCCATTAGACTTGTTAATTTAAGATGGGTTAAGTTCATATATGATGTTTATTTTTGAGTGTGGGGTAGGGATGGCAACTGGGCCGGGTCAACCGCCGACCCACCCGCGACCCGGCCCACGAACCCAGCCCGCTTAACACCTTCACGGGTTCAGTGACTAATTTTGAAATTTCCAAAGGATGTTAGACACCGATGCCTAATTTTGAAATGACTCCCGCCGATTGGTTTTTTGCTGAAGCTTTGTTGAAATTTTTAGAACCTTTTAAAACCGCAACTTTAAAGTTTTCTAAAACATATGAATCTACTTCTAGTAGCATTTTTATTGAATTAGTTAGCACGGTACAAATATTTAACGAAATGTTAAATGATGTCTATATTAGTAACATTGTAATACCTGCATTTCAAAAATTTTTGAAGTATTATTTTCCTCCTCCGATGTTGATTTGTGTTGCTACTGTTATGGATCCCCGTATCAAATTAGAAGGTACGAAGAATTTGATACAAATGTTTTTTGGATTTTTAGAGAACAATGTAGAATTAACAATTGATTGCGATCAGTTTTTAGTTCAGTTTGAAACTACCTTAAATAACTTGTATGATTATTATGATAGACGTTTTGCTTCTAGTGGTACAACTTCTGTAGTTAGTTCTTCGTCTGGTAGTTCTAGAGATAAGGGTAAAAGTAGAATTGGTGATAGAACATTTAGTTTACTTGAACAAATTCAATCTAAAAAACCTAGGACTAATCAACCAAATGAATTAAATTGGTATAACCAACAGGATACTGAGCCTACTATTTCTCCACTAGATATTTTACAGTGGTGGAAAGAACATGAACACACTTTTAGTATTCTGTCAATTATGGCTAAAGATTTGCTAACTCCTCCTGTCTCTACAGTTGCTTCTGAGAGTGCATTTTCTACAAGTGGCAGGGTTCTATCTGATTACAGAAATAGGTTGAAGCCGGAGTCGTTGGAGATGCTCGTTTGCACAGAAGACTGGCTGAAGGCTGAAGATAGGACGCAAGGAAAAGCACTATCAAGTTCAACAAGTGGGAGCAACTCGCCCGAAGATCAACAACAAGAACAACAACAATGACAACACTTACAATAGCTTTCTCTTGTTATGTCAAATTAGAAAACTTGTACTCAATTAAAATTGTATATAACAAATATGTTATTGTATAAAACTTATTTGTGAATTGAATTCTTCATTTCGTTATAAATTGTTCAAATTGTATAACTTAAATTCATATGAATAAAATTCCAAATTTTGTTGTCATTTTCACTCTTTCAATCTTATTATTAGTCTTCACTCTTCAACGATTTTTTTTCTTTATTAATATTATTAATTACTTAGTATTATAATTAAACATCATTTGGGGACATTTGAAGAATTGTAGTATTATTACTTAATATTATTATTACTGAATTTAATGAATTGTAGTATTATAAATACTTATTGATATTTGATAGTTTTACTTACTTGGGGATATTTCCCCAAAATTACTTACTAATATAATTACTTACTTAGTAACATTCAAACATAATTTTTGAAATATCCCTCAATTTGATACTAATACTACGTAACTTACTTAGTAATATAATTTTTTAAGAATTGTAGTATTCATAATTCATCAAACAAAGATATGATTGTTTGTATACAAGTATACAACATTCAAAAAATTATTATTATTATTATTTTAATTTAAACTAAAAAAAAAAAAAAAAAAAATTATTATACGGGCCAACCCGCGGGTCGACCCGGCCCAACCCGGGTTGAGCCCTAAAGGGTTCGCGGGTTGGGCGGGCCACCCATTTGAGAATGTAACCCGGCCCGGCCCGGCCCGTATAGGGGACCAACCCGGCCCCGCCCGGTTATGAATTCGTCCCAACCCGTCCGGGTTGGGCCCGGCCCGGCCCGAGTGACCCGTTCGCCATCCCTATTCTCGCCACATAAATAATATAAAAAATTAAGTAGTTTTTTTAGAAATATTTTACTGATTTACCAAGATGTATAGTAAAAAAATATATGGCAAATGATTCTTCTTGGTTAGAAACTCCATCACGTGAATGATCTCGAGGTCATCTGATGCATATGAAGTTCCTAAGTCAAGATCATGTAGCATCATCATTGTTTCTTTTATTCGGAAGGCTTTAAAAGAGCATATTTTTTAGAAGGATTGAGGTGAAACTTTAAAAACTTTTCAATATGTAAAATTCAATTTAGCCTTTTTCGATAAATTTAAAGTTAGCTGAGGGGCTTTGTGAAAAAGAAAATTCCGAACATGAAACTATTAGAGCATCCACAGTCGTTCAATGTGAAAAATGGCAAACTGCATATTTTGCCCATCCAATTCGATGAAACGCTGCAGTCGTCGAATGGCAAAAAAATGCATAAGATCGTTAAAAAAGAAACAGACGAAACATCATGTTTCGTCTGTAATTAAAAAAATAATTTATACTGATAAAATATTAATAAAAAATACGGGACGAAACATGATGTTTCGTCCCAAAAAGGAAGAAGTTTTTTTTTGCAAAAACAATTTGCAAAAACAATTTTTAAAAATAGTTTGTAAATAGTATTTGCAAAAACAATTTAAAAATTTGGAAAATAAATTTAAAAATTTGCAAAAACAATTTAAAATTTTACAAAATGTGCAAAAAAAATCACAAAACCGGACGAAACATGATGATTCGTCCGGATTTTGCAGAAATTTTTTTTGCAAAAAAAAATTGCAAAAACAATTAAAAAAAAAAATTTGTAAAAAATATTTGCAAAAACAATTTAAAAATTTACAAAATCAATTTAGATAATTGCAAAAAAAATTTAAAATTTACAAAATTAGTTTTTTAAATAAATTTTTTTAAAAAAATTGGATTGGGACAAAACATGATGTTTCGTCTCACTTGGAACGAAACATCATGTTCATTCCCACGCTTAAATTCATTTAACCGGTTATTTTATTTGGTTTTTATTTTTTTTTACTTCGTCAATTAAAATAATAATTAAATAATCCAGACGAAACATGTATTTTGCTATATCGAATACTATTTTTTCCTTTCTACTGTAGCCTGATTTGTCAAAAAATGGCAAAATAGCTCACGACTGTGTGAGCTACAGTAAAAAAAAAAAAAAAGGAAAAAAATGACAAATAAGCAAACGACTGTGGATGCTCTTAGGCTTGGTTCAACGAACCAACCAGTTTTGACTCTAATATAGAAGTCAATGAAGTCAATGAACCAACCAGTTAATAATAATAATATCATCTTTATTCGATTCTCCACCCACCATCACCATATCCTTTCTTTAAAGCTTCGGAGTGAGAACCAAACAGATAAGAGTGCGATATCAATGGCGGTGTCTGATGGGTTTAGGGCTTTGAATGAGAAATCCCTTGTAGATTACATAAAGGCGACGCCTTCGCTTTGCTCTCAGTTGGGTAACCAATTGGATGGACTCACAGTCAAAGAAGTTGGCGATGGCAATCTCAACTTTGTCTATATTGTTGTTGGATCAAGTGGATCTTTTGTCATCAAGCAGGTAATTTGCTACATACCCTTTACTCCTTTTCTTTACCTTTGTTGGTATTGAGCTGGTGATATGGCTAAAAATAGAACCAAATCAGGACTGTTCTAATCGGGCACAAAGCTTAAAGGTCTGTGGGGTACCGTTTTACCTACAAACGGATCCGAAATGGGAACTGGGTCATTTCTAGACCCAATAACTAAAGAACGGGTTTGTCCTACTAGATAAGGGTAACAGCCCATTACAGACCAGTCCAGGTCATTTAAAGAGTAATTCAAATTCATGATTATCTCTAAGAGACGGTTTAAACCAAATCTCTTATCATAAAACGATTTAAACTCAAATTTCTTATCCAAAAACACAGGGACATAGAGATAAATGATTATTTCTAAACTGTCTCTAAAGACAACTATAAATACTCCTCTCCCCCACCATAAAGAAGGTAATCAATATTTTTCCACAAATCGCTCTTTCATAATCTTCCTGAAAACTGACTTGAGCGTCACAGGGTTCATTGCCGAGAACAATCTCGGTGTATCGAACTTATTTCAGGTTAGCGACAGCGGCGAGAAACAGTCAACGTCGGTAAGAAGTCAACATGTTTGCCTTATTTGTTTTCAAAAGAATCAACAAATACATCTATTTGCTCCCACACCAAAATTAGCAGCAAGAGATTGACGTTGTCTGTGGGAAACACAAAAAAGCAATCCAACCTTACTTCACCGGTGAAGTTAGTTTCCAACCCATGCCTCCGAAAGGAAAAGAAAAAGTAGTGCCTTCTAGCTAAAGAGCCACTCCTCTCTCCCCCCCCCCCCCCCCCCCCCCCCCAAACTCCATGATGTTCTTCTTCAACCCGACCAACATGTTCAGCAACCGCAGCCTGAACAACCCTTTCTGTAATATCCCAGACGGATATTATATTGTATAAATTATTATTTTTAAATGAAAATTTCTTGGTTTCACTCATAAAAAGTTACCTGAACCTATATACTGGTAAGTATATACAGGTATTGTATCAGTTTTGTGCACATGTACAAAACCCTGAAAAACGCATTTTTGAGAAAATATCTGAAAAATCCCGGGTAGGTATTTAAAATTATTATTTTATTATTATTTTATTTTTATTTCCAAAATTAAAATATTTTTGGTGGATATCACCCGGTTTTGTTAATAAACATTTTCGGTATATATATATCGGTCTGTATACATCTATATTGTATCAAATTGGTACTGGAATCTTTCGGGTTGATAATAAAATTTATTTTATTATTATTTTCGGAATTAAACTATTTTTGTGCGGATTGAGCAGTTTTACAAACAGAAATTATCGGTATATAGATATATACATACGTAGGCGTATTGTACCGATTCTGTACGTTTGTACAAATCATGTAGTATGTGTTTTGGACAAAAATATCTTATTTTTGTCATGATTAATCAAATTTGGATGGCTAGGATTTGTTTGGAGGCTTAAACCTAGGGTTAAGATTAATTAAGGATACATAAGAGTATTAATAGGTGTTTGTAGTAGAACCCTCTTCTCCACCTCACCCCTCCACCTCACCCTCCACCTCATAACTATCCAAGGCCGGCCAATCTTACCCCAAGGGGGTTTGTGCAATTGTGTAGGTGTATTTTGCACTTTCCACCCTCATTTCATCCTATAAAAATCCCTCCCCTTCACCTTTTGCCTCATTTACAAAAAAAAAAAAAAGAGAAGAAAAGAAAGAGAAGAAAACCCTACGTGTTCTTCATTTGAGAGTTTTTCCATAAGAGTGTTCTTCATTAAAGATTTTTGGTAGTAGAAGCTAAGGAAGGAGAAGGTTGCTAGCTAGTCCTTCCTACATAGATTCAAAAGGTGGGGATTCTCTACTTCTATTTTAGATTGATTGTTTTCTTATTTTTTTTGTATGTAGTAAAAGAACTCATCTTTAAGGGTTAGTTTTGGTTCTATGTGAAAAAGAACCCATCTTTGATGGTTGGTTGTTGTAGGATAAAAAGAACACATCTTTTTTATGGTGGATATTATAGGTGTTGGAATTAATTTTTGCAGTTTTCCGGGCCGGATTCCGGCAGGCTCCGGCCACCGGCGGCGCCGGAAAATGAGTGGATTGCGATCCTCTCGACGAGTACTATTCCGTAGTATACTCACTTGCCAAAAACGAATTCCGTATGAATGAGAAATGTTGATCCAAAGTTGGGTACTTTAAAGGTACTAACTTGGCAAATGGATAGTCCCATATCGAAAATTGGAAAGGACTTTTTCTAGTATATATACTAGAAAACTAGACTAAAGGGCGTGGCCCGGGGGTTACCACTAACGTGTAGTGGAGAGAGGACTTAGCCAAAATGACAAACACACACGCGCGCGCTCGCGCGAGCCCGGCCCGGCCCCGGCCCCGGTCTAGTCTACTCTTCCCCTACTGAACTGAAAAAACTTTTCAGATTCAGTAACTGGTACCCATTACTCTGTAACAGCAGAGTAATGGCTCACCAGTTATGAATCTGAAGAATCTCCATTACTCTGCTGTTACAGAGTCATGGCATCTGATCAGTCTCCAATTTTCTTTATAAATCCAGACAGAGTCTTCTATACAGATACAGAATTTTTTCGTGTTTTATTCTTCTTCTTCTTTCTCCTTTGCGTCACTGTCAACTGAGAGTACAACACACACAATAGTTCGTTGTCTCTGAAGCAAGGGTGCTGCGTTCTTCAGAGAAGGTACAGTTGTATCCTAGGAAACAATTTGCCGGTAACCGTCACACTACGGGGCGAATTCTGCTTTAAGGACAAAGATTATCAATCTCGACTCTGTGCAATTTTTTTTACTTGATGTTTTCTTCCTGTATTTGATTTCTTTGCAATTTCTGTTGGGATTTTCTATTATTCTATATTCAGGTTCTAACAATCTTAAAGCAGAATTTTTTCCTCACAGATTCTAACAGTTTTGTGAAGTCTGTTTACAGGTGCTGTTCGGAAAAAAAAAAACCAACTAACAGTTTCTGTTTCGAACAATTTCAGAAAAAACAAGAACATGGACAACACACCAACTGACAATGCTAATGGGCTTCTCAGTACCGAAACACCGGTGACCCAAAATGTGACTGCACAATTGGTTGCGGCACATTCGGTCGTTCTGCCCACGCACATAACCGTGGGAGAAAAATCGAAGAAGTTCAATGGAACTGGATTCAAAAAGTGGCAAGGGAAGATGCAGTTCTACCTGAACACATTGAAGCTGGACAGATTCCTCACTGAATCTGCCCCGATACTGGCGCTAATGAATGCACACTCCGTTGCTGCAGTTGATGCGTGGACTCAGGGTGATTACCTCTGCAGGAACTACATCCTGAATGGTTTGGTAGACTCCCTGTACAATGTCTATTGTGTCTTCAAGACATCCAAACTCCTGTGGGGGTCCCTGGAAAAAAAGTACAAAACAGAAGACGCCGGGTCCAAGAAATTTGTTGTCGGCAAATTTCTGGACTACAAGATGATTAACTCCAAAACTGTGGTGAGTCAAGTCCAAGAACCTGCAGGTCATAATGCACGACATTGCTGCAGAGAGTATGATGCTGTGCGAGCCATTCCAGGTTGCAGCGTTCATTGAAAAACTTCCACTTGGGTGGAAAGACTTCAAGAACTACCTCAAACACAAGCGAAAAGAGATGTCTCTTGAAGATCTAATTGTCAGGTTGCGGATCGAAGAAGAGAATCGCAAGGCTGACAGGTCCTATGGAAATCAATCCATAGAAAAGGCCAATATGGTGGAGCACGAACAGAAGGGCAAGAAGAGGAAGTTTCTGCCACAGGCCTCAAACAAAAAACCTCTTGCTAAGAGGTTTGCTGGGAAATACCACAAGTGTGGTAAGCTGGGGCACAAAATTTTTGAGTGCCGCAGTAAGGATAGTAACCGTTCAGGAACAGGACATGTAAAAGGGAATGAAAAATCCCACGCACACATAGTTGAGAACTTGTCCACTGGTCTCTCTGACCTGGACCTCTGTGCTGTAGTATCAGAGGTAAATCTTGTGGGGAGCAATCCTCGTGAATGGTGGTACGATACTGGGGCCACCAAGCATATCTGCTCGGACAAGAAAATGTTCACCTCTTACCAGACGTGTAACAAAGATGAACAGCTGTTTATGGAAAACTTTTTCACCTCCAAAATTGAAGGAACAGGGAAGATAGTGCTGAAAATGACTTCAGGCAAAGAGCTAACACTCACAAATGTGCTGCATGTTCCAGACATTAGAAAGAACTTGATATCAGGTTCTTTGCTAAGCAAGAATGGGTTTAAGGTTGTTCTTGTTTCTGATAATTTTGTACTGTCTAAGAATGAGGTATACTTGGGTAAAGGATATGTAAAGGATGGACTGTTCAAGTTTAATGTAATGACAGTCATCCCTAAAACTATTTTTCCTGCTGTTCCCAAAGTTAATGAAATAACTCCTATTGCCTATGTTGTTGAGTCTTTCTCTGTTTGGCATGAAAAACTAGGTCATGTTAATGTAAATTCTATGCGTAGATTAGTTAACATGAATTTGCTACCAAAATTTAATGTAGATAACTCAGAAAAATGTGAAGTTTGCACGGAGGCCAAACTCACTAAAACTCCATCACGTTCTGTCGAAAGAAACACAGAAACTCTAGGTCTAATACACACGGATCTTTGTGACTTAAAATATGTGCAGACCAGAGGTGGCAAAAAGTACTTTGTGACTTTCATAGACGATTGCACAAAATTCTGTTATGTATATTAGTTACATAGCAAAAATGAGGTTTTGGATAAATTCAAAGAATATAAACTTGAGGTTGAGAATCAACTTGGCAAAACGATTAAAATCGTTAGAAGTGATAGAGGAGGAGAATATGATGCACCATTTAACATGTTCTGCTCGGAACATGGAATAGTTCATCAGACGACTTCTCCCTACTCATCCGAATCAAACGGTACTGCCGAGCGCAAAAACCGAACTCTAAAGGAGATGATGAATGCCTTGTTGTTGAATTCTGGCTTACCCCAAAATATGTGGGGGGAAGCGTTGTTGACTGCCAACTACATTCTTAATAAAATACCTCACAAGAAAACTGGCAAGACACCATATAAACTGTGGAAAGGTAACTTACCTTCGTATAAATACCTCAAAGTATGGGGGTGTCTAGCAAAAGTGGCAGTACCTAACCCGAAACAGGTCACCATCGAACCTAAGACGATTGATTGCATATTCATAGGCTATGCACACAACAGTAGTGCATATCGGTTTTTGGTATACAAATCGGATATACCGGATATCCATGTGAATACAATAATGGAATCAAGGAATGCTTCCTTCTTTGAACACGTGTTTCCATGCAAGGATACTACGTACCCCAAACGTACACGTGAACAAGGGAATGCAAGCACTTCAGTTGATGAACCAGAACATGATACTGATGAGCATAGATGAAGTAAACGGGCTAGAACATCAAAATCATTTTGTCCTGACTTTGTAACGGCCTTTCTGTTAGAGAATGAGCCCAGAACTTTCAAGGAAGCCATGTCTATGCCTGATGCTCCTATGTGGAAGGAAGCAATCAAAAGTGAAATAGACTCCATTATGCAAAATCATACATGGGAGTTAGTCGACTTGCCTTCTGGATGTAAAGCTCTAGGATGCAAATGGATTTTCAAACAAAAATTGAAACCAGATGGTTCAATAGAGAAGCATATGGCTAGACTTGTGGTACAAGGATTTAGGCAAAAAGAAGGCCTAGATTTCTTCGATACATATTCCCCAGTTACAAGAATAACATCCATAAGAATGTTGATAGCTATTGCAACTCTACGTAACCTGGAGATACATCAAATGGATGTTAAAACTGCATTTCTAAATGGAGACTTAGAAGAAGAAATATACATGTAACAACCTGAGGGTTACGTAATTTCTGGACAGGAAAACAAGGTGTGCAGGCTTATAAAATCACTGTACTGCCTGAAACAAGCTCCGAAGCAGTGGCATGAAAAATTTGACAATGTTATGATATCAAATGGTTTCAAAATAAATGAATGCGATAAATGTATCTACATCAAAGATACTCCAAATGGATACATTCTGATCTGTCTATACGTAGATGACATGCTCATTATTGGAAACAATAACGACATTATCAAACAAACTAAGAGCATGCTTAGTGGCAAGTTTGACATGAAAGATTTGAGAGTTGCAGATGTCATACTAGGAATCAAAGTTTCCAGGACATCTGAGGGGATTACTTTGTCTCAAGCTCATTATACTGAGAAAGTACTTGAAAGATTTAAGAATTACTCCAATGGGACAGCAAAAAGTCCCGTCGATCTAAGTCTTCACTTGTTCAAAAACACAGGCGAAAGCATATCACAACTAGAATATGCACGTGTAATCGGTAGTCTGATGTACCTAACAAATTGTACAAGTCCGACCTAGCATATTCGGTAAATGTACTAAGCCGATACACGAGTAATCCAGGACGAAGTCACTGGAAAGGAATAACTAGAGTATTGAACTACTTGTGACATACTCAGAGTTATGCGCTGCATTACACCAGATATCCAGCAGTACTGGAAGGCTACAGTGATGCCAACTGGATATCGGACTCCAAGAACTCAAAATCCACAAGTGGATATGTTTTCACACTTGGTGGTGCAGCTGTGTCATGGAAATCCTCTAAACAAACGCTATTGGCCAGATCCACCATGGCATCTGAGTTTATTGATTTAGACAAAGCGGCAGAGGAAGCAGAATGACTTCGAAACTTCTTAGAGGATATTCCAATGTGGGAAAAACCAGTGCCTGCCTTATGTGTACACTGTGACAGCCAATCGGCTATAGCACGGGCACTGAGTTGTATGTATAATGGTAAGTCTTGTCATATCAGAAGGCGACACAAAACCATTAGACAACTGCTCTCAAATAGAGTAATCTCTATAGAATATATAAAATCGGCCGATAACCTAGCAGATCCATTTACTAAAGGTCTGTCGCGAGAGCAGGTTGTGAGATCATCAAGAGGAATGGGTTTAAAGCCTACGACGAAAGAGGATACTTGATGGAAACCCTACCTAGGAATCGGAGATCCCAAGATCTAGGTTCAAAGGGACAACTAAATCTTGTTGAATCGACAGAAGCACTGAGAGATTAAAATCTCATACTCACTTTTAGGATGATAAAACAGTGCTGCCTGCAAAGAGTTAGGATAAGCTTGGCTTTTAATGATTCCCATAACTTTGAAATAAAAGTGGGGTATAGCAGGATACTCTTTATGGGCAATCACCTTGTGAGTGTGAAATGGGAGCCGTTTCTAGGAGAATGAAGAGAGGCTACATTCTCCAAGTTCACTCACGATTAACCAGGAATGTTCAAGGCCAAAATGAACACAACAAGAGAACTTAGTTCTGTGAGGAGATGAAACTGTGTGATAGTTATTGTCTAAGTTCACATCAAAGCCCGGGTAGTTCAAGACATCATGATCACTACCTGGTCAAGTGAATCCGATAGCTAATTACTAAGGGTGGTTCAAAGTTGAAAAATTACTACCATTCCTGATGCAGTGATTTTCCGATTGTACTCTCAGAGTCTTTCTGTCATGTTTTTTGTTTTTCTGTCGTGTCTGGATTACATGGTCTGGTAATTTCCATTCATGTGGGAGATTCTTGGAATTAATTTTTGCAGTTTTCCGGGCCGGATTCCGGCAGGCTCTGGCCACCGGCGGTGCCGAAAAATGAGTGGATTGCGATCCTCTCGACGAGTACTATTCCGTAGTATACTCACTTGCCAAAAACGAATTCCGTATGAATGAGAAATGTTGATCCAAAGTTAGGTACTTGAAAGGTACTAACTTGGCAAATGGATAGTCCCATATCGGAAATTGGAAAGGACTTTTTCTAGTATATATACTAGAAAACTGAACTAAAGGGCGTGGCCCGGGGATTACCACTAACGTGAAGTGGAGAGAGGACTTAGCCAAAATGACAAACACACGCGCGCGCGGGCCCGCCCGGCCCGGCCCCGGCTTGGTCTGGTCTGGCTTAAATTTTTTTTTGCCCAGACAAAAACGCTTCCCCTACTGAACTGAAAAAACTTTTCAGATTCAGTAACTGGTATCCATTACTCTGTAACAGCGGAGTAATGGCTCACCAGTTATGAATCTGAAGAGTCTCCATTACTCTGCTGTTACAGAGTAATGGTATCTGATCAGTCTCCAATTTTCTCTATAAATCCAGACAGAGTTTTCTATACAGGTACAGAATTTTTTTGTGTTTTATTCTTCTTCTTCTCCTCTGCGTCACTGTCAACTGAGAGTACAACACAGACAACAGTTCGTTGTCTCTGAAGCAAGGGTGCTGCGTTTTTCAGAGAAGGTACAGTTGTATCCTGGAAAGCAATTCGCCGGTAACCGTCACACTACGGGGCAAATTCTGCTTTAAGGACAGAGATTATCAATCTCGACTCGGTGCAATTTCTTTTACTTGCTGTTTTCTTCCCTGTATTTGATTTCTTCGCAATTTCTGTTGGGATTTTCTATTATTCTATATTTAGGTTCTAACAATAGGTTCATGTTCTAAATAACTTGGACTATTTTTCTAAGCATATAAGTGGTTGTAGATTAATAGGAACTCATCTTATGATGTGTTATTGTGTATTTATGTTTCTAAATAACTTGGACTAATTTCCTAAGCCTAAGCATGTTTATAGGGATCAAAATGATCCCATGAAAAAGATGGATGGTGAGATCTAACTAAATGGCATAAAGGTTGATTTTTGAGACCTTGTATGGTTATTGTTGTTATGATAATTATTTTGGACTAATTGGACTAAGATTTGTGCATAAGAATGGTGGTAAATCAAGATAAAGTTATCTTTTTATTTGTGTGGATTCTTGTCCACTTTTGTTGTATGTGTGTTCTAAAAATGACTTGAACTAAGTATTAAGCATAAGGTGGTTGTAGGGATCAAAAGGATCCCGTGAAAAAGATGGATAGTGGAACTTAATTAAAACACATAAATGTTGAATTTTTAACCTTGTATATTTATTGTTGTTATTATGGTCGTTTTGTAGGACTCATCTAGCTTTTTGAAGATAAGTTTTTGTTGTATGTTGTTATCTACTTTGTTAAGAAATCATTCTTTGCTAATCCTAGTTCATAAAAAAGTTGCTCTTTTTGTATATAGGAACTTGTAGGAACTTGTAGAAAAGCGAGTTGTAGTATGTAGTAATTTGTAGACTAAATAAATGTAGTCTTTGTAGTATATAGGACTTATAATTTCCTAAAGAAGTAGTCTTTGTAATAATTTATTTTAGTCTTTTGTAGCATGTTCTAAACTATTCTAGGTTGCTAGAGAACCCATGCTTGAGTTGTGTAGCAATTCTAGAATAAAAAGAACCTATTCATGCTTGTGAACCATGAACCCATTTTCGTGCTAATGAACCTATTAATGCTTGTGAACCATGAACCGTACTTATGAACCATGTACCCATTCATGCTTGTGATATTTAGTTGTTCTTAGTAAAAGAACCTATCATGCTTGAGATTTGTAGTTGTTCTAGTAAAAGAACCCATCGTGCTTGAGATTTGTAGTTGTTCTAGTAAAAGAACCCATCATGCTTAAGATTGTAGTTGTTCTAGTAAAAGAGCCCATCATGCTTGAGTTGTTATAGGTTGATGTAGCAAAGAAACCCATCTTAAGTAGATACCATGCTTGAGTTGTTGTAAAAGAAACCCATGTTTAGTTGTATACCATGCTTGAGTTGTTGTAGGTTGATTATAGTGAGAAACCCATGCTTAAGTTGATTATAGTAAGTATACCATGCTTGAGTTGTTGTAGGTTGATTATAGTGAGAAACCCATGCTTGAGTTGATTATAGTAAGTATACCATGCTTGAATTGTTGTAGGTTGATTATAGTGAGAAACCCAAGCTTGAGTTGATTATAATAAGTATACCATACTTAAGTTGTTGTAGGTTGATTATAGTGAGAAACTCTTGCTTGAGTTGATTATAGTAAGTATACCATGCTTGAGTTGTTGTAGATTGATTATAGTAAGAAACCCATGCTTGAGTTGATTATTGTAAGTATACCATGCTTGAGTTGTTGTAGGTTGATTATAGTGAGAAACCCATGCTTGAGTTGATTATAGTAAGTATACCATGTTTGAGTTATATGATTGTAGTGGTTTCAGTTAAATTCTAAAAGGAACCCATGACTTGGCTTGCATGCTAATCCAATGGAACTATTGAAATGAACCCATGTTCCATAGTTGTTCTAATTCAATTTTTAAGAAGAAACCCATGAAACTAGCTCCATGATAGTTCTAGCTCGAACTGGCGAGGAGCCCATGCAATTAGGTTCTAGGTGATTCTAGCTCAACTTTGAGAAAGAACCCATGAACCTAGTCGCATATTGTCCTAGTTCAAATTTGGGAAAAAGAACTCATGAGTTTTAGTTGGATGCGTTTCTAATTGAAATTGGACCATATGATGTGCACATGCTTCATCTTCAATATATGGTAAATAATGGTTGGAAAAGTCACTAGTATTGTTAGTTAGATAAAAACTAGCCTAGGGGTCATCGAACATCAAGACTCGCATCTTACCACCTTAGAAACTGTGGATAAATCACACCTCGAGCACCAACGGATCTTAACTTATGTGGGTTGATCGTGGGCCGAGAATGTTGACGAGATCCGAGTTAGGGGTAATGATGAGTGAGAGAGATTTTCGTCACCGGTATCTTGGATCGATAGGCCATGAATTGGATCGGAATAATCATAAGAAAGTTATTGAAAACCCCGCGAGTTTGTTTGGTATTTAGTGACATCGTTAGGGTAGTAACTTATGGCTGTTACTGCTTAAACTTTACTTATTATCACTTTTGCCGAAGGGAAAGAGTTGGTATTAAGGGTAATTCCTTATGATCCGACTTGTTCTATAGGCCGACAATAGGCGGTATTATTGGGTTGTACCTTCCTGTCAAAGGGATACGTACGGTGTCTTCTCACGAGTTGGGATCACGGGTTGCGTATCTCGTCTGTTAATTCCTGAAATACCGTGACTTGGGGTGCCACAGGATGCTACGTGCAATCCTGCACTTGCCAAACCCCAGGGGTGCCACAGGGTAGGCTTCGCGCTATCCTGCACATGCGAGACCCTATGTTCTTTTGATTTTCGAATAAGGCCCGGTACGCTGGGTAATAGTGGCAAACATGGACACCAGTATATGACTACAGTAACGGAACTAGACCGTACCTACAACCTTGTTTTTGAGTGAGGTCCGGTACGCTGGGTAGTAATGGCAAACGAAGACACCATAATCGTACTACATTGGTGGGGACTTGACCCACCTGCAACCTCACAGTCACGTTGTATTATCAGGAACAGGATTGTGTACAAAGTAGAATTCATAACGTGGGCTCAAATTCCTATATATGAAGAAACGGCTTGAGATGGGGCGTATGTAGTATGGGCTGCATACTGTTCCGGAGACTTGCTTGCATTAGAATAAGTGCATCTTTGCGTTAGTCAATCTTGCATTTGAGTCTAAGGCATAGCATACATTGACACATCAATTATATACACGTTTCTCTTCTCATCAATCTGTTTGCTTAAGTAGAGAATCACTGCTAGTTATCAGTCTTAAAAACGTCAGTAAATGTACTGACGTCCTCATTTCAATAGGTACCGGATTGCAGAAGTACAGGTATAGGATTCAGGAGGATTCAAGGCGAGAGGAGCAAGAGTCATTTTTATTTCCGCTGCATTATATGTTGTTTACTATTATTCCATTGTAATAATTTTGTAATCTATTTATTTGTTGGAAAGCATCTAAGTGAAATACCAAGTGTTGTTCTTTATTCATTGTACTCTGATGTAATATGTTGAAAGTTGTAACACTTGGAATTATAAAGGTATTATTGTAACACTGTTGTAATGTATTGCAATTTTGTAACATTCGGATTTGTAATACATTTGTGTTGAATAAAAAGTTTTAAATTTTTCTGTTTTTCTGTGTATTGTGGCTAATTGAAGAAAATATTCTGGCTTATGTCACGGTTTCCCAGTTACCGGAAATTGGGGCGTTACACTTTCTCAACAGCTTCCTCCCCAGCATGCCCTTCCAGGGTCTCGGGGGGGCTGCCCCGGGGGGTTCTCGTCGAAGTCGTCTAAAGCAACATCCTCTTCATGACTATGTCTCGGTCCATAATCCCTCAACTGACTTTATGGCTTCTCAAAGTCCCTCCCAGACAGGATCTCCGTCAAGTAATTGTTAACCGTCAGCAAGGGGTCGACCTTCGAACTCGCTTGAATGAAAGGGGAGCCCTTGAGGAAGTCCATCAACCCGAGCGCCCAAGGGCCCTGATAGTCCGGAGCCCCCACAGTTCGAGACCAGAAGATCCCCTCCCCCGAGGAGACGAAGAGAGTCCCCTCCACGTCATCGGCGGAGAAGTCATACTCCAATAAGCCGAGCCGCACCAAGGGATCGCCAAGCTGGAGGGGAACCAGCCACTCAGGCCGAGTTCCAGAACTTTAAAGAAGATATCCTGCGAATTGCCATACCGCCACTCATGAAGGAGAGTCTCGAGGGTCGACTAGATCCGACTGGAGGGATGACTCGGTCCACCGCCGTCTCCACAAAATGGAGAGGCGCCTCAACAAGATCAATCCCGAAGAAGAACAACGGACCAATAAGTTCCGCCCAAGCAGATCCTTCTTTTCCATGGCCATCATGAAGCTCCAGTCTCCGAAACCTTTAGGTCGCCCCGTTTTGAATCCTACAATAGGGGAGTCAGACCCGACCGATCATATCGAGAGTTTTAAAACTCTCATGTTGATTCATTAAGCCTCAGATGCGCTCCTCAGTAAGGCCTTTCCAGCAATGTTGAGGGGACCAGCGTAAGAGTGGTACTCCCATCTATCCTCATCCTCTATCTTCTCATTCGAATAGTTTGAGGAGCTCTTCCTTACCCACTCTGTTAGCAGCCGCCAAGCTGAGAAAACAAGTGCATCTTTGCTAGCCTTCAGCCAAAGAAAGGGTGAACGCCTAAGAGATTACGTTCGGTGCTTTACCGCCAAAGCTCGGTCTATTTCCTTTCTCAACCAATCAGTGGCCTCTGCAGCATTCAGGCACAATGTCAATAATGCTGACCTCAAGGCGTCCCTTGCCAAGAAGCCTCCTCGGGACTTCTCGGAACTCCTGCTTAGGAATGAGAAGTACATCCAAGCGGAAGAAGCTCTCAACCCCCCACCCCCCCGTCGAGAAGAGCCATCTTCCGGAAACAAACAGAAGAATACAGCGAAGAAGGGTCCTAGAAATTCCAGAATGACGAAAATGGCCAGCGCCGTCTAGCTCCTCGTTTTGAAAAGTTAACCCCCATCAATGATAGTATATCAACAGTTCTTATGGAGGTGGACAAGGAAGGGCTACTCCGTGGTCCCCCCAAAATGAATATCTCTGGTAAGAAAAGGAACATGTTTAAGTGGTGTTGCTTTCATAGGGATCACGGCCATGACACAGATGATTTTCAGGCTCTTAAGGAGATGATCGAAGAACTGAACTCATATAGCGGGGACACCTCGCCAAGTTCATCAGAAATGACGGGGCTGATCCTCCACCTCGAGGAGCCAACAAGCGAACCGAGAGGCCCGTCGAGTTCCAAGACTCTGAACCTGGGGCCATCCTCCACCTTATCCATGGAGGCCTAATGGGGGAGAATCAAACTCCTCCCAAAAGGCCTTCATCCGAGAAGCGAGTTCGGTCCAAAACTTTCCCCCTGCCAAGAATCCTGGGGTCTCGGTGACATTCTCAGACAAAGACCTGGAAGGCGTTCGAACGCCCCACTGTGACGCGCTCGTAATTAGCCTCCACATGGCCAACCACGAGGTGCGCTGAATCCTGGTCGACAATGGCAGTTCCGTCAATATCCTCTTCCTAGAAGCCTTCCAAGGCCTCAAACTTTCTCGAGATCGTCTCAAGCCTACCGGATACACAATTCATGGGTTCTCTGGGTTCCAATCTCAATCGAAGAAATAGTCACTCTTGATGTGACCGTAGGAAAAACTCCGACAACCCGGACAGAGGAAATGGACTTAATGGTCGTCAATGTGAAGGTCGCTTACAATGCTATCCTGGGGCGACCAGGCCTAGCAGTACTCCACGTCGTACCCTTAGCCTTTCACATGAAAATGAAGTTTCCAACCTCTGCGGGAGTAGGAGAAGTCAAAGGAAGCCAAGAGACCGCTCGGAGGTGTTACACTACTACAATGGGGAGCTCGGTCCTCCCACTTGAAGCATTAGAGCTCTCCCAACAGAACAGTCAAGTCCTTCCCGAACTAGTTGATGAACTCAATGAGATTCCCCACTTCTGGGAAGACAGACTTGGAATATTGATCATCGAATGTAGTACCACGAAGGTGCCTAACCCCCTCTCGTAGAAATAGGTTTTCAGTTTTTAATAAGGCCGATGCTTGTAACACGGCCAAAAGCATGTAATAATGGCTCGCCCCATTGAAGCGACCACTTAGTTTGTTTCAATAAAACTTAGCTTTTTTCTATTGAAAGTTATTGCATTTGACTCATGTCTATCTCTTTGAGTCACATCTACGACTCGTTAAACAGTAAGTTCGGAGTCCAGCTTGTCCCACAGAGCTGCTCCCACAACTTGCTAAGCTCAAACAAGTTTGGAGTCCAATACTTGGTTCGACGCAGATTTCGCCGCTTGCAAACAAGCAAGTGCGGAGCGGCTCACCGTTCGGAATTGCTCCTACAACTCGATGAAACCCCTAAACAACAAGTTTGGAGTCCAACACTTGGTTCGACGCCGCTTTAGCCACTTGCAAATAAGCAAGTACGGAGCAGCTCACCATTCGGAATTGCTCCTACAACTCGTTGATAACTCCGAAACAACTAGTTCGAAATTCACAATCATGGTTCGAAATTGCCCTCACAGCTTGCAAGTATACGGTTTCGGGACTCAAAACGACCATTCACACTACTCCCACTACTGGTTAAATTTTGCAACAAGCAAGTTCGAAGACCAGCTCTTTTCTAGGGCTATCTCCAGAATTTTACTCGAACATACTGAATCTAGAGCCTAACTCACCCATAGAGTTGCTCCTCAAAGTTGTCTCCCAAACGGCTCTCTCCTAGAGCCTGGTGATGCTCTTCGCTCCGCTCGCCTCCCGAGCGGCCTCCTTCTCAACGAGTTCGGAGCTCAACTACTTCCCTAGAGTTTCTCCTCAAACTCGTCTACCGAACGGCTCTCTCCTAGAGCCTAGAGATGCACTTCGTCCCACTCGCCTTCCGAGTGGCCTTCTTCCCAACGAGTTCGGAGCTCAACTCACCCCTATTTTTTCTCCTCAAACTCGCCTCCCGAATGACTCTCTCCTAGAGCCTAGTGTTGCTCTTCCTCCCACTCGCATCCCGAGTGGCCTTCTTCCAAACGAGTTCGGAGCTCAACTCATCCCTAGAGTTCTCTTCAAACTCGTCTCCCAAATGGCTCTCTCCTAGAGCCTGGTGACATTCTCGTCACACTCGCCTCCCGAGTGGCCTTCTTTCCAAACGAGTTCGGAGCTCAACTCTCCCCTAGAGTTGCTCCTCGAACTCGCCTTCCGAAAGGCTCTCTCCTAGAGCCTGGCGATGCTTCTCCTCCTGCTCACCTCCTGAGCGGCTTTTTCCAAGAGAGTTCGGAGCCTAACTCGTCTAAGACACTCCCTAGACTCGCCTCCACGAATGGATCTTCCCAAGAGTTATACAAAGCTCTTCTCAACTTCATGAAGACAAAGATGTTGCGAGACTATTTTGACCATGAAGAAGAATAATTCTTCAACTGACTTCTAAAGAGAAATTGTAGATCCTCGAGTCAGCTTCGAAGCGAGTGGTCAAACACCCTGATCGGACATCCGTAGCACTCGGAAAGTGGGTTACAACACAGCTGTAGCATGCCAACAAATCGTTGACTGGTCAACAGTCAACGGTCAAACTCGACACGTGTCAATCAGTTGAACCCCCCATTGCGCTTCAGTGGCAAGATCCGAGCAAACGCGTCACCGAATGCGAAATCACGCAAAAACGGTCCACGGTCAAAGGACACGTGTCACACAGTCAAGTAACCATAGCTTTTTGGTGCCAAAATCTGAGCAAACGTGTCCCTGAACGAGAAATAGGGGAAAATCTCCACCTTGTGATGCGTTCCTAATCTAGATAGACGTCTCGGATCTTGCCACGTCCTTTGGTGCCAAAATCCGACCAAACCTGTCCCCAAACTAAAAATGGCCAAAAAATCACCTCCCGATCTGTGCTCGATCGTTATCAATGGCTAAGATTTCGCCACGTCATCAGCTTAAAAAAGCACGTATACTACACGTGCTACGCCGAGCAAACGTGTCCCTGAGCTAAAAATGGAGAAAAAATCACCTCTCGATGCGCGCTCGATTGTGATCAACGGGTGAGATTTCACAAAAAGTCAACGGTCAACCGTTGACCGTCATGTGTCGACATGGCGAGCGCTTTCAGAATTGTTCGGCGCGATTCGAGCAAAAGTGGATCCAAACCGCAAATGAGGGAAAACGCTCTGCCTCCCGATGCGCGCTTGATCGCGATCAACGGCTGACATACTCCCCTAAAAAAAAGCCCAAAAAGTCAACGATCAACGGTTGACCGCCACGTGTCGACATGGCGAGCGCTCTCAGCACTGTTCAGCGCGATCCGAGCAGAAGCAGATCCGAACAACAAATGAGAGAAAATGCTCTACCTCCCGATGTGTGCTTGATCGTGATCACAGCTGAGATTCGCCAAAAAAAGGTGCAAAAAAAGTCAACGGTCAACGTTGACCGCCACTTGTCGAGCAGAAGCGGATCCGAGCGGAAATGGAGAGAAAAATGCTGCCTCCCCATGCGCGCTCGATCGTGATCAAATGTCGTGATTAAATCAAGGTAATTTCTTTTAATTAATTCTTTTATTTAATTATTAAATTGAATTTTTTATTTAAAAATTTTGAAAAAATAATAAAAAATTCGAAAAAAGTTAATTAAAAATTCTAAAAATAATTTTTAATTCGGAAAAATATATTTATATTCCGAAGGTAATTATTTTACTTTTAGAACAATTAGTTAATATTCAAAAATTAATTATTAAAATTCGAAAATTAAATAAAAAATTCAAAAAATGATTAAAAATTGGAAAAAAAACCAGAAAATTCTAAAAATAATTTTGGTTATTTTACAAGCTTAGAATAACACCGTTACACCTCGAGCAAGATCCAAACTTCTCCCGAGAACCCCGATAAATCCTATAAGCCATTGAAAATGAGTGAATTACTCCTTAAAGGTTGTAAAACTCAGTCTTCAGGAGTGGGGGGCTTGTGATATCGCTAAAAATAAAACTAAATCGGGACCGTTCAAATCGGGCATGAATCCTAAAGCTCTCAGGGGTAAAACGGAAGTTTCACCTACAAACGGGTCCGAAATGGGAACTGAAACTTTTCCAGACCTAATAACCCAAAAATGGGTTTGTCTTACTTGGTAAGGGTGACGGCCCATTACAAAATCAGCCAAGGTCATTTAAAGAGTAATTTAAATTCATGATTATCTCTAAGAGACTGTTTAAATTAAATCTCTTATCTTGAAACGATTTAAACTCTATTTCTTATTCAAAAATACTGGAACATAGAGATAAATGATTATCTCTAAATTGTCTCTAAAGGAGACTATAAATACCTCTCTTCCCCCACCATAAAGAAGGTAATCAATATTTTTTCAAAAATTGCTCTTTCATAATATTCCTATTTACTGACTTGAGCGTCAGAGGGTTTAGTCACTGGGAACAATCCCGGTGTATCGAACTTCTTGCAGGTTAGCGGCAGCGGCGAGAAACAGTCAACGCCGGCAAGAAGTCAACATGCTTGCCTTTTTATTTCCAAAAGAATCCACAAATACATCTGTTTGCTGCCACACCAAAATTAGCAGCAACAGTTGGATTTTGAGATTGATTCATTGTTGTAGTAGTTTAGTTGGCAGGGTTTGCAATAGATAGAGGATTGATTGATTAATGTTAAAGTAGTGTTGTTGTTTGGTTTTGTGTTAATGGAATATTCTAGCACTGCCCCTGTGTTAAGTTAATTGAATGGTGATGGCAATACTAACTAATAGATTTTTTTTGGGAATTTGAAGCAACCCTTTTGTGTTCGTCTTTGTTGAACTCAAAGATGGAAAATTGTCACTCTGTTTCATAATTGAGAAATGATGAAGCACCACGAGTTCAATTGAACAAAGTCGAAATGATGTGAATAGTGGAGGTAGTATACTTGAAAGTTGCTTGCAATAGTGTGGATTATGTTCAAAGGGTTTCTGGGAAGAGAAGAGAGGGGATATGGTTAAATAAGTTTTGATTAATGAGTCAAATGGGGTTAATTCGTTTGAGTTTATTTGGTTTAATTCTAATTAACTTGGTCCCTTTCCTTTGGGTGGGTGTTAGTTATAAGTATAACAAGTATTTGGGGTCGTGTTGACCGTGAGCTTTGAGAGGTCTTGGTTGTAGTATTGGAAAGATTATTTGACAAAAAGGAAACTGAAAAGATTGGCAATCAATGACCCACAATATGCATGTTACTAATAGTCAGAGCATGTGGAAGTGAAAGTTCAAACCAAAAGATGAATCAAAATATATCACACAATTAACCCCAATGACACAGAAATTTTGAAGGAATACTTGAAAATCTCTATTCACAGATCAGCTTCAAGCTTTTGGGTTGCTTTTATTTATATTAGAGTCACTTACCTTTATATCCATGTTTAACTTCGCCATTTCTCTCCCCCTACGCTATTGTTCTTGATTTTCCGGCCTAAACCTAAAAGTTGAACTGAAGTAAACTAATTAGTAACTGAAAAAAAAGAAAGCAAAGAAGAAGACAATAGATATAAATCAATTAAAAATAAAAGATTCAACTGTCTCACAAAGATTCGTAAGACATTAAAACATTAATATCCAGAGTCATCGCAATTTAAATGTTATGCCACGCTCATTCACTTCATTTAGTCTTCCAATGGAAACTCCATCAATTCGTCATCATCTCCCACTTCTTTTGACACGACATGTCTTGTCTTTGAGAGCTCCAAATCCAATCAAAGAAAAAGATATCAAATGCACAAAGAGTAGGATGCAATTGGAAGAAGACAGAAGGGAAAGAGAGAGACATCTAGAGAAGAGGGATTAGATAGAGAGAATGGAACATCTACAGATTAATGCTAAGAGTTAGAGAAAACTTAAGTATGAGAAGTTCCAAGAGAGGGGACAAATTGAGAGGGACGTTGTCATTTCACATTTCGGAAACAATCTTCTCTCTTATTGGGTGCTTATAAATGGTTGAGACGTTGACGGTCTAAGGAACGTCGGGATTTCATAAGGATGTGATATATTCTAAATTTGGCATGCCCCAGAGCTGGTATTATAGTATTGAATAGCATCATACCCTTGTGTTGGAAGTGTTTCAACTTACTATATGTCATTATGGAGTACTTTATTCACCTGATTAGACTTACCAAATGGTCATATAATACCAACAGTGCAAATGACAAGTATCCTTCTCCTGTTACGAGGAACCTAAATTAGAACTCTTTGTATGTTGTGTTTTCGTTGTGTATGCATGCATCCTTGAACTTTTTCATATACCTTCAGCACCTATATAATTCTTCTGCAAGTTGTACCTGCATTAGTTTTCTCTTTTATTGTGATATGTTGCAGACTTCATCTTTTGACTGAAAATTCTGTTCGCATTCTCAGATGGCTGATTATATCATAACCTATAGCTAATCTGTAGTTATGGGCCTTGCTTCAACATACAATTAGACTTCTCTTGTTCCTGAGTCTCAACTAGTAATCACAGTGCTGCATATATTTCCCAGGTTAAACTTGAGGAGAGGTGGAAAAATAGATAAAGAATTGATTACCATTTACTGTCCAAATACATGCTTAAAGTCCAAACTGAGGAGTAAGATTTTAGTTGACTGTGACAACGGAATACTGCTTGCATGATCTAAATATTGTCAAATGCATACTGATTTGAGAAATAATTTTACAGCATGCAAAACTATATGTTAATAAAAAAGGTACCTCAAAAGCATTGGAATGAAATAGAAAAGATGGGATCTGACATTATACAATTCTGTGTACTTCGTCTGTTGAACAGCTTTCCTCTTAACCTTCCGTTGCTTTTACTCTTTTGGTAAGATAATTTTTGTGTCTTGATGTATAAACTTGGGGCGATTCTGCTTATTCTTATGAGTTATGATATTCAATTGTCTAACTTGCAATTGTTTACAGGCTCTTCCTTACATTCGTTGCATAGGAGAATCATGGTCGATGACAAAGGACCGTGCATATTTTGAGACATTGGCTCTGAAAGAGCATGGAAATTTATGCCCAGATCATGTCCCTGAAGTTTACCATTTTGATAGGCCAATGTCTTTGATTGCCATGCGCTACTTGAAGCCTCCACATATTATTTTACGTAAAGGATTGATTGCTGGAATTGAGTATCCATTACTTGCAGAGCATATGTCAGAATATATGGCAAAAACTCTCTTCTTCACATCTCTTCTCTTCCGTAGTACACTAGAGCACAAGCATGCAGGTACTTGTTCTAATTTAATTTGTTTCTTCACTTGGAGCTTGACTATATCCTCAAACTCATTTAAAGATTAATTAAAAAAAATATTGGTAACAATTATAATGATAAATCTACTGCTTTTCTTTGACACACTTCTGGCGACATAAATTATTTCTGAATTATGAAGACCCCAAGTTATTACCTGTAAATCTTGTTAATGATATACTCTTTTCTTCAATAGCTTGTGCACTAATAAGTTCCACTTTTATATTAAACTATAGTGACTTCCTTTCCTCATTGTTTATGTCAACTTTCAAATATAATTGAGGGCTGAAAACATCAATGGACCCTCGTATTTTTAGGACATGAAATATTCAGTTTCATTGAATTGGACACTGTGTGCTTCCGTCTTCTAGCATTTACACCTAAAGAATGTCTCTCACGGAGCTTATCCTGACATTTATTTCTCCTTTATTTCAGTAATTACAGTAAAGTTTAAATGTTTAATGCTTCTCCTATATGTTAGTGATTATCTAATAGATATTTCTCAATGAATTCCCAGTTGCAGAGTTTTGTGGGCAATGTAGAGATGTGTAGGCTCACTGAGCAAGTTGTTTTCTCCGATCCATATAGAATTTCTGAATACAATCGGTGGAATTCTCCTTACCTTGATCATGAGGTTGAGTCAATTCGTGGAGATGATAATTTAAAGCTCGAAATTGCTGGGTTGAAATCCATGTACTATGTTCATCTTGATCTTTATAGTTATAGCTCTAGAACTACAGTAGTCATATGAAATTTATATAAATGTGGCATATCATGATAGATTTATTCCCAATTTGTAGGTTTTGTGAGAGAGCCCAAGCTCTAATTCATGCAGACCTTCATACCAGTTCGGTCATGGTGACTGTTGATTCTACTCAGGTTATCGATCCTGAATTTGCCTTCTACGGACCTATGGGTTTTGACATTGGTGCCTATTTAGGAAACTTGATTTTGGCGTACTTCTCACAAGATGGGTATGCTAGTGAAGGAAACAATCGGCTAGTACGTACAAGTTTGTTTTCTTCAAAATTTTATTTTAATTTTTAAGAAAATTTATATAAAATCTTTCTGTCTTGTGTAATGTACATTCTCGACTTTCCTGTTATACATTCTTGTATAAAACAAGCTTTACGAATTTACAAGTTAGGTCTCACAAAATTAATTCTGCGAAGTTTTTATTGTTCTTCAATATGTATATTCATAAAATCTTTAACTAAGTTTAGAACTGAGGAGAGTGTGTACAGTTGTATGATCATGTGCAAATGTTGCCTCTTACTAGCATTATGAATAAAAAAAATGTGCATAACAAAGGCTAGAAAACGTGCTCCTTACTGCAAGTGGAGTGCACATTGTTGGATAGTCCATACTTGTATATGTTCAAGCTCGGTTTCTTGTAACCAAAAAAAATCTGCCACCAATTTGAGATAGCTGATACTTGTTAGTTTAGAAGCTGTAGGTGTAGAAATCTAATGATTTCTAGGGTAAACATAGAATTTCTTCATTTCAAATGGTTGCCGCAATAAATTGGTGGTGGTTATTCACAATTATTAAGTAGGAGTTTGATTGTTTAGTATGTCATCTTTGCTCTAGTTTAGTTCATTTGCAATTTTAGACTAATTCTTGATATGAATTATGCAGGAATATAAGGAGTGGATCTTGAGAACCTTAGAACAAACTTGGACCCTATTTAAGAAAAAGTTTGTCTCACTTTGGAATGAGCATAAAGATGGGAGTGGTGAAGCATATCTTGCATCTATATACAACACTCCGGAGTTACTGGTGCTGGTCCAAGAGAAGTACATGACAGATTTATTTCATGACGCGCTTGGATTTGGTGCAGCCAAGATGATAAGGTGATTTTTCTTTTATATACATAAAAACATTTTAGTACATTCAATGCATATTTTTTTTATGTATTTTTTTTGGAGTCTATTCCGCTTTAGTAACAATTAGCTGCACAAGAATGCTTCCCAATAGCAACTTAAAATGTGTGTGTAAGTAAAAGCTAACAGACATGTAGATGACGTGCTAGGGACCTTGTTAGGTTTTGAATGGGTTGTGGATTGTTAGGGTTTTGAGAAGATGGATGAGAAGAGAGGAAGAAGAAGATGTCGGCTGTTCAAGAGAGAGATTAGGGCAAAAATGTTGATTAGTATTCATTTGATTCTAAGTATTACATATATGAAGATACTAAGCCCAATGGGCCCTAAGAGCAATTTGGGTCATAACATAACAATCTCCACCTTGAACCAAATTGCATCTAAAACAAACTAAAAACATAAAACAAACATAACCTAAAACAAACTAGCAACATGCTAGAAACAAAACTAGTTCAAACTAGCTAGAAACAAACCGACATCAAACTTGAACAAAGCTTGAACTTTGCAATTGGAAGAGGCTTTGTGAGCATATCGGCCGGATTCGATTCGGTACCAATCTTCTTCACGGCAACCTTGCCTTCCGAGATCACATCTCGAACAAAATGGTATCGAATGTCAATGTGCTTCGTCTTCTCATGGTACATGCGGTCCTTAGTCAAATGGATCGCGCTTTGGTTGTCACAAAACACCGTAATAGGACCCTCAAGTGAAGACATCTCACCAACAAACGCCTTGAGCCAAATAGCCTCCTTAATAGCCTCAGTAATTGCCATATATTCGGCCTCAGTGCTTGAGAGTGCAACGGTGGCTTGAAGTGTAGACTTCCAACTAATTGCACAATCTCCAAGGGTAAAAACATAACCCGTCAAGGAACGCCTCTTGTCCAAATCACCCGCAAAATTCGCATCCACAAAGCCCGTCAGTTTCTTGCCATTACCAAACTCCAAGCAAGCATCAATAGTACCTCTCAAATAGCGGAAGATCCACTTCACCGCTTCCCAATGCCCTTTCCCCGGACAAGAGAGATATCTACTTACCACACTAACGGCTTGAGCAATGTCAGGTCGAGTACACACCATCAAGTACATGAGACTCCCGACTGCACTTGAATATGGAACCTTTTCCATATATTTCTTCTCATCATCGGATTTTGGGCTTAAAGCGGCCGAAAGCTTGAAATGCGCCGCAAGAGGTGTTGAAACAACTTTCGCTTTCTCCATGCCAAAACGGCGTAGCACTTTCTCGGCAAAGCTCTTTTGTGAAAGAAATAACTTTCTCTTGGACCTATCCCTTGTGATCTCCATCCCAAGAATCCTTTTGGCGGCCCCCAAATCTTTCATCTCAAATGCCGAACTTAGTTGCTCTTTCAACCTCCTAACTTCTTTCAAGTTTGAGGATGCAATCAATATGTCATCCATATAGAGCAACAAGTAAATGAAATCCCCACCATCCAACTTCTTGAAGTAAACACAACTATCATAATTGGAACGATGGAAATTAATACTCACCATGAATGAGTCAAACTTCTTATACCATTGCCGCGGCGATTGCTTAAGGCCATAAAGGGACTTCTTCAAAAGACACACACGGTCCTCCTTTCCCGCAACCTCAAAACCCTCCGGTTGGCTCGTGTAAATTTGCTCCTCCAAATCACCATGCAAGAAGGCAGTTTTCACATCCATTTGCTCCAATTCCAAATCCTTCATTGCCACCAAAGAGAGCAAAACTCGAATGGAGGTGTGCTTAACTACAGGAGAGAACACATCATTGAAGTTCACACCTTGGACTTGACTGTACCCTTTAGCCACTAGCCTTGCCTTGTATCGAAAATCCGCGGGATTTGAGCTATCAATCTTCCTCTTAAACACCCACTTGCAACCTACAATCCTCTTACCACTGGGAGGCTTCATAAGAGACCAAGTCTCATTTTGTTGCAAAGATTGTAACTCTTCATTCATAGCGGCAACCCAATTGGCCGCATCTTTAGAAGAAATAGCTTCTCTGTAGGAAGATGGCTCACAATACTCCACATCCTCTGCAATTGCCAAACAATAAGCAAAGTCGGAGTATCCATACCTTGTAGGTGGTCTTGTTTCTCTTCTAGCTCGGTCCCTTACCAATGCATATGGTTGTAGCTCTTCTTGGGCTTCCTCCAAATTGACATCATCATGTGAGATCAAATCATCACCTTCTTGGACCGGCACCTCAAACTCCACCTTCTTCTCAACCTTCTCATTCTCCTTAATAGTCGGCTCGGGTGCAACATTATTTGCCTTCAACATGGCCGACTCATTGAAAATGACATCTCTTGAAATAAGGAACTTGGATGATTCGGGACACCACAACTTATACCCCTTCACATTTCTGGGATACCCAACAAAAATACACTTCTTTGATCTAGGCTCCAACTTTCCTTCATTCACATGTACATAAGCGGGACAACCAAACACCCTCAAATTCGAATAATCGGCCGTCTTACCCGACCACACTTCTTCGGGTGTCTTCAACTCAATTGAAATGGTAGGAGATCGATTTACCAAATAGCAAGATGTGTTGATGGCTTCCGCCCAAAACTCCTTACCCAAACCCGCATTTGAAAGCATACTTCTAGACCTTTCAAGTAGTGTCCTATTCATTCTTTCTGCAACACCATTTTGTTGTGGAGTGTTGACCACCGTCTTGTGCCGAACAATCCCTTCAGCCTTGCAAAAATTATCAAACTCACGGTTGCAAAACTCCAAACCGTTATCGGTTCTCAACCTCTTAACTTTCCTTCCTGTTTGGTTCTCCAAAAGTGACTTCCATTCTTTGAAGGTGCTAAACACATCAGTTTCTCTTTCAAGAAATAAACCCAAACCTTTCTTGAAAAATCATCAATGAAAGTAAGCATATAACGAGAATCATTACCTTTGGAAGGCTCACGAGAAGGTCCCCAAAGATCCGAATGGATGTAGTCAAGTGTTCCCTTGGTCGAATGAATGGCCGTGGAGAAGCTCAACCTCTTATGCTTGCCAAATACACAATGCTCACAAAACTCCAAGTTGCCCGTGCATTGGCCACACAACAAGCCTCTCTTGCTCAAAATGGTCATTCCTCGCTCGCTCATATGCCCCAATCTCATATGCCAAAGCCTAGTAGTCTCCTCATCCGACATAGTATCCGAACGTGCAATGGCAGCCGAGCCCGTGACCGTGGAACCTTGTCAGAAATAAAGAGTTCCAATTCTCTTCGCCTTCATGATTGTGAGAGCCCCTTTAGAGACTCTGAGGACTCCACCTTCACTTTGGAACTTACACCCCTTTTCTTCAAGAGACCCCAAAGAAATCAAATTCTTAGACAAATCGGGTATATGCCTCACACCCGTCAACCTTCGGACCTTTCCATCATGGAACTTAATTGTCACCGAACCAATCCCGGCAACCTTACACATATTGTTGTTCCCCATGAGAACCTTACCATCCGTAGGCTCATAAGTCTCAAACCAATCTCTATTCGGAGTCATGTGTTGCGAAGCACCCGTATCCATCACCCAACAATGCATATCATCAACATTAGTATCTGTCACACAAAGAGTATCAACCATGTCACATTCAGCCACATTGGCCTCCTCCGAAGAAGAACCTTTACTATCCACCTTTTGTTTATTTTTGAGCTTGAAACAATCGGCCTTAATGTGTCCCTTCTTCTTACAATAGTTGCACGTCAAATTCTTGTGCCTAGACTTCGAACGGGTCCTTGTATCTTTCGAGTTTCGCTCCCATGACCTACCTCGATCAACAACTAAACCAACACCTTGGTTCCCTTTCTCATTATTGGTCATCTCACTATCAATGTGCAACTTGGCTTGCAAACTGCTCTTAACATCCTCTAGAGAAATTTTATCTCTACTATAAATCAACATGTCTCTAAAAGCCTTGTATGATGCAGGCAATGAGCATAATAACAAAAGGGCTTGGTCCTCATCCTCCACCTTAACATCAATCTTACTTAAATCATTCAAAATAGATGCAAACTCCGTAATATGATTGGAAATTGATGTACCTTCAACCATGCGAAGAGTGTAGAGGCGCAACTTCAACCGCAGTCGATTGGTGAGGGACTTCTTCATGTAGATGTTCTCCAACTTCTCCCATAAAGCCTTAGCGGTCTTCTCCGATAGGACATCTTGCAATGTTGAATCGCTCAAACACAATTGGATAATAGAGAGCGCTTTATCATCCATCTCTCTCCATTTCTTATCCGGCACCGCATCAATCAACTTTTCTCGATCAAAAATGGCATCCTTAACGCCTTGGCTCGACAAAATCGTTGCCATACGCACTTGCCATAATGCAAAATTCGTCTTTCCATCATACTTCTCAATATCATATTTCTCCGACATATCCATACAAATTTCTTGAACCCAATTCAACAAAACACCAAAATTTTCTCCCCCAAAAATTGATTACTTAAATCAAAAAATCCAAACCTTCCTCAGGTGGCTCTGGCTTGTCCACTCTTACGGGATGGAAGGGAATCTCAGGACCTCCGGTAACTTCCACCGCGACAACACCAGCCAGGGAACTGCTCCGTGATGGGCTCCAACAAGCGGACAGCAATCTCCAACCCACTGTACGGGCTCGACGACGGCAAGGTGTCGGGACGAACGGATCACGGGCTCGACGACGGATCTGGCTGGAGGCTGGGGCGCTTCGTGAGATGCAGGCGAAGGTCGAGAAGGAGATACCAGTTGACGACGGCGCCGGAGGAGAAGGGAATCGTCGACGACGACAAGGTAGATAGGTATGGGTTTTGGTGTTGGCTCTGATACCAGTTTGTTAGGTTTTGAATGGGTTGTGGATTGTTAGGGTTTTGAGAAGATGGATGAGAAGAGAGGAAGAAGAAGATGTCGGCTGTTCAAGAGAGAGATTAGGGCAAAAATGTTGATTAGTATTCATTTGATTCTAAGTATTACATATATGAAGATACTAAGCCCAATGGGCCTTAAGAGCAATTTGGGTCATAACATAACAGACCTTATGTCACATAACAGTACTGACATACCCCTTTCGGAGTTATATGCAGAATATTTTGTTCGTTTAAGCTAATTATAGATTTACAAAGTCCTTGGTGGTCAGGTTGATATTAACCACTGTGTCTCACTTGCATTTTGGGATATAAATAGCAGAACTCAATGTGTTATTTATAAATCATCTATGAGTAATCTAATTGCTTCACTTTAGACCGAGATTCTTGGCATCTGCAGTAGCCCCCCCCCCCCCCCCCCCCCCCCCCCCCCCCCCACACACACACACACACACACACAAATAAAATACACACAAAACTTAGGTTTGGGTGGATTCTTGAGTATATACAAATGACACACAAAACAAAACTTAGTTGTTTGGTGGATTCTTGAGTATATGCAAATGACAATAGAAACTAACTAGAATACCATGTTATAATTGTTTATCCCTTATAATCACCATACAAATCTACAATACTCTTTCTTGAAAAAAATCACCACACAATAATGGTGTTATGATATACATTTTTTTTCTTTTTTCCTTTTTCTTTTTGAACATAAGCTCTCTTCTAATATTATAGATAGGCTATAGTCCGAGAAGGATAGGTTTCTTCGTGGCTATTCGTCAATAGAAGCAGAGAAACTATGAATTTTCATGTGCAGACATGTACCAATAATTCTAGTTCATATGTAACTCTAAAAGAACTGTATGTGTGTGTGTGTGACTTGATGGCATGACTCCATTGGTTAATGTCATACGTGCGTCCAAGTGCTAACAGTATACTTTTCTGGAAGGTATCTTTTTCTTTTTTCTGAAATTAATATGAACTATAGAATTGAAACCACACTCATTGCATGTAGTTAAAAATCCAATTTTAGTAACAAATCTTAAGCAATTGCGCAGTACACTTGTTTCTTCCCTGCCTAGGTTTTGCTTCCAGTCCCATCCAAACATGACGGATGGAAGGTCATCATTATCTGTTCAGTGTTGGATGAGATTTTTAAGGGCTCTTTACATAGTTCCCCAATATGTACATAATGATGCCTCCGATTTCCTAATGATATGGGAATCAAAATACATTCAACACATGCTCAGTTGGTTGTCTCACATTGTATGGACAAAAATTTTCCTATTAAGTTAATGGAATCTCCAGCAAGAATTTGGTAAATAAGAACATAAAAGTGTACGTGCTAATAATCTAGTACTCATAATATAAACTCTATTTGTTTTTTTTTAATAAAAAAATCATATATCATGATTTAATCTTTATTATCTGATTGAATTAGCATTCTATTTCCATTGCAGGAGGCTAGTGGGTGTTGCTCATGTCGAGGATTTCGAAGCAATTCCGGATGCTGGCCTGCGAGCAAGCTGTGAGATCCCTGCTCTCAACTTTGCAAAATACCTAGTCAAAAACAGGCGACAGTTCCAGTCAATCGGTCAAGTTGTCAGTGCCATTCTGAACATTTCCTCAAGCGAAGCCATATAAACCCTTTTGAGGAATTTGAAGTGGTTATATTTCAAGTTTTAATCAAGTGTGATCTACGATGCCAGTATTTATGTTGTACCATTTGAAATACTTAAGTTGGAAAACTATTTATTGCAGAAACTAATTTTTTTGTGTGATGAACTTGCAATATTGTTGGTATGTATTGGGTGTCTTCTGTGACATGAAGTTTGTTGAAACTACCAGCCTTTCTTGCTGACCCTAGATGAGAATTCTGCTATCAAGAACCTGTTGACCTAAGTTTGGTGTGCACAAAATGTGTCATTTGCTACTAATATCTTTAGTTAAGATTTACAGGATAAGCAGGAAAAGAAAATCAAAATAAAAGATCCAAAAGATTCAAAAACAAGCAAAAGAGGCATGAATAAGAAAAGATTGGAAAAATCAAGGAAAAGTGCTTTACAAGAAACATGTGCTTAAAATAATCAAGAGAGCCAACAAAATAGAGATTTACTTCTGTTTATGTGAGGAGCATATATGTAAAGAAGTATTGATTGATAAATTAGTTTTGGAAAGAATATAAAGTGAAATTGCTTAATAAATGTCGACCGTCACAACAGTCGACTGCTTATCTCTGTGTAAAAGATGAGTCAGTCGACCGGTCATCGCTTAACTTACGAGTTAAAAGATGAACAGCCGACTGTCCATCATTACGGTTGACCGTCCAAGTGTAGATCTGACTATTTCAGAAATATCTTTTCATTTTCGGAAAGATACATTTCCCTAATTTATAATTTGAGGCGAATTCACATTGTATTCTTCATCCCTTGCTATCATAACTCTTTTGAACTAATCATTCAATCAATACTCCGAGTATGAGAGATTTTTATTATTTTATTCAGTCAAGGTATTTTCTAGATCATGAGAGTTTTTCTTTCTTTTCCACTTCGGTGAGTATTGCGGGACTTGTTGTAGAAGCCCTGCAGGTGTAATAGGTCTCTCGTCCTGAATTCCGAAATCAATGTACAAGGATTTAAAGTATAGTGGAACGCTTTTGACGGAGAATTGCTACAAGTAGATGGTGTGGACGTAGACCTGGGGGTCGAACCATATTTCGTTGTGTCTTTTTCATTGCTCTGTTTACTTTTTCTTACTCTGTCTTTTTTACTTTATGCATTTTATTTAAAATTTTAATTTCCGCACAATCACCCTATTCACCCCCCCTAAGGTGATTAACAGTGGCATCAGAGCAAGGTTCTTATTAAAGGCTTAAAAGCATGAGCAAAATGTCCAATGGCCGAAATCCCTCCTCCTGAAAACTTGTACTCGTCGGAACCATTTATCTCCAATGGGACAAGTCTAAAACGCTCACCTTATTTTGATGGAAAATGCTATGATGTTTGGAAAGTTCGTATGTCTCATTTGCATATGCTTGGAGAAGAAGTATGGAACGTATGCATAAATAAAATAGAGATTCCTGTCATTGACGAAAAAAGGGTCTTCACAAAAGCTGAACTAGCACTAAAAATCGCAAATTCCAAAGTCATGACAGCACTCTATGTAGGCCTAAACAATGAAGAATTGATGCGTTGTGGTCGAAATTGCAAGACGGCGTATGAAATTTGGAACAATATGCTAAAACAGCAAGAAGGAACTGCATCTGAGGTAAAGAAAAAAAAATGTTTTTATAAGTTTGATGTTTTTCGTATGTTGCTAGGAGAGAACATAGATCAGATGCTTGCCCGCTTCAACATTATCGCACATGAGCTTAAGAGCTTAGGTAAGGGGTTGGATGATGACCGAAATGTCAGAAAACTCATAAGCTGTCTCACACATGAATGAGACATAAAAGCTGCCGCAATGAAGGAGACGCTTGAAGAAAAAGGGTTTGACTATTACACTTTCCAAGAAAAATTGAAGACATATGAGATGGATGTCACACCCCGCTTCCCAAAAGAATACGGAATACGAGTACGTGACAAAACCCAGCGAATGATTTTCATTATTTATAAGCTGTAAGGATCAACTCAACAGGAAACAGAAAGATACAACCACGCATGCATGAATCAAAACTCATAATCACAAGAATTAATTGAAATCAAATACATCATTCTCAAATAAAAACAAGATCTGGAAAACTAAAACAATAAAACTCCCGGTCAAACATGCCCAATACAAGGTATCAAGTAGCAACAAGAGAAACTGATAAATTCGATGCAGCAATAAACTAAAGCATAAAAGATCCCAGACAAAAGCTTAGAACACTTGATCACTTACTCCTGCAAGTAACTGGTCTCCAAAACCTGTACATTTATCATTTGAAAGAAACAGAGAAACAGAAAAATAATATGCCCGTTAGTGCAAGCTACGAGCCGCAAGTAGTACAAGCAAAAAGGGGTACAGGAACAAGTAACTAAGAGTATAGAGCGGGGAAACAAGAATCAAGAGTACATAACGTAACATGACAGGTCCGTAACAGATAAATAGAGTCAAATAAACTAACAAGCAAGTAAAAAAAATCAGATAACAAAATCAGGTAACAGATAACATGTAAACTTGTAACATATATAAGATAAAAATGTAAACGTGTGACAGGAATGTTCAGGTGAACATATTATTCTTAAGTCTTTATTTAATCCTAACTAATGCATCATCATGTATCCCATTCCACATGGTTGCTGCAGACAAACAAGTTACGTTTAGATTTAGTGGTGGATTCCATAGGGTCATGTACTCAGGCATCATATAAATAGATAAACAGATAAACCGAATCGGATAAACAGACTCATGAATCATGTAATCATGTATTCATGCAAATAGATGGGACCTGTAGGCCCCCTTCCGATTACACCTTCCTATAGGGAAGAATGCAGTCAGGTAAAAACAGATAAACTGAAACGGATAAACAGACTCATGAATCATGTAATCATGTATTCATGCAAACATGTGGGAAACACGGGCCCCCTTCCGAGTACACTTGCCTATGTTGTCCACTACCAGATCTTTTCCTTAAACTCCGGCTTGATTACTTATTCTTTTTACCAAAACAGACAAGAATGTGAAAAATCAGGGACAGGTAAACATGAAGGGGACAAAAACCAGGTTCAGACTGGGTGGAAAACATGTTCGGGAGTCACAAACAAACTTATAAATAGCGAAACAACAAGAACTCAAATTCTGGATAGCAAGACGTTGATGCACCAAAACTGGAATTCCAGCTGTAGAGAAAAGTAAATCTAGATCCGTTAGAAGTTCTATGAAAACTATACTCTCTGCCGGTTTCAGCGCATATACACACGATATATAAAAAGCACAGAACTAGGTTTAAATTCTTTTTTTTTTTTTTACAGATTTCATGTTCAGGCAGCAGGTAATAGTTAAATACTTATAAACAATAATAACTTGCATAATCATTTAAAAAATTCCATAAAAATCATATTTAGACTCCTAACAGTGTTAATGTAACACTCTGTGTTAAAGAAATATATATATATATATATATATATATATATATATATATATATATATATATATATATATTAAAAAAGGAAAAGAGGTAGGTGGCTGTTAATTAAATGGATTAATGGCAGAAGAGTAAATATCTTGAAAATATATAAAGAGATGGGGCCCATGGGAATTGGAGTACACAGCAAGTCTATGCTTTTCATGGTGGGTGACGTCACCATTTGATGACGTGGCCCAGGGCCCACCCGGGTATTAGGCTTGCATGTTTCGGCTGTGCAAGATTTCGGGAGAGAGAAAGGTAAGAGTATGAAAAAATTGTCCCTTATCGATAAAATATAAGAATAAAATAATATATAAATATAATAGCTAATGATCAAGAGTCACCAATCCGGTTAACCACCTTTTGAGAGGCAGCCTGTGGTGGGTAGTTGTACTACATAGTATCTAATTTGTCTTATAAATTGCATAAATTGTCTGAGCTAGGGGCAGGGCATTACAAATGTAACGCCCCTGAATCCCAAATATACTGAATTCGAGATGTTCTACAGGATCTTTTCACTTTCTTTAGTACACTTTTACAGGGAAATTAAAACTTTTCATCATACATCAGAGATTACATCATAATTACATCTTTCTTTTGCACAGCGGAAGTAAAATTTACAATAATTGAATAAAAGTACAACAGCATGATATAATCTTTAAGCATCCATTCCTCTTTAATCTTTAACATGACATTAACCTGCATATAAGACTGTGGGTACGTCAGTTTATTCAACCGACAATCATTATACACGGCCATCCTCTCTATGCCGGAAATAGTATAACTTAACTTTTCATATTTAGCAAACACAAACTTGTCACAATTCAAACTAAAGGGACTACCCTATTGATGTCGTGTTGTGATTGTGCACTTAGTCCTTTATGCAGTTAATTATGTTACATGACACTAATGCACACTTGTTCGGATTCTATGCATCCCATACTACATAGGTCCGAGGGCAAGCCCTTATTCGTTCTTCATCTTTATAGGGTTCAATCCCCCGTTATGTCTTAAACTACTACTGTAACTACGGTAGTGTCTTAGATGTCCTATGATCTACGAGCCCATGTCCAGGCAGCCTGGAGGGGAATCCCACGCACTGTCACGACGCATCGAGCAGGCAACCTATGGACAATTCAGCCTCCGCCATGGAACAATGGCACCACCCATAGCCACTCGAACATCCCACGAGCGTCGCCAACGGGACGATAATTCCGGAGTAGCGCCCACGCCATGTCTTGACGCATCAAGCAGGCAGCCTGTGGATCGCTCTCACACCGCTATCCGTTGGCCCCCATACTCATGTTTTTCTTCTACTTTCATCACAACTCCACTATGTACTAGTCCTTAGTTTTATTTAAAAATCATGAACAAAATAATCTCTAGAGTTAGCCTCTCCATCAACCGGACTTATTCATTTGTTTCATCATGACCAACCTTGGTCTAATTTCATCTCAACTCATTTTTCTCAATGCCGGGGAGACTTAGCTACTCTATTTCAAATTTCATTTCACAATCTTCAACTCATAACAATTTCCATGTCGAGTTCTCAAACTCACATGCATGTTCTTTTTTTTCCAATTCATGATTACACTTTATTCACAAGTCCATAATGAATACTTCTAACTCATAAAGTTCATATGTATAGCCAACAATTTCTTTTTCTCTTTCATAAATCATGATTTTAATTTCATAATCATACGTGAATTCATGCAACTTCATAATATCACTAGTAACCTTCATACTTCACATTTTGCACAATATTCACAAGTAAGAATAAATAATATCATGTTACACAACAAGTACTTTTTCCAATTACTTTATCATAGCCTATTTCACTTAATCTTTATAAGTTATGAATTCCATAAGTATATATCTTATAACCAAAGCTCTAATTATGCCTTTTATTCACAAACCATATTGTATTTCATTCAAATAATACCCAATTTACTCTTATAAAATTCCTTGTATTTTTATGAGAATTACCATATTTATTTCATAATTTTTGGACTTCAAAAACTCCCAAAAAAAATATTTTTTATATATGCCGAACCCAAGAATCGAACCAGGCACAGCACCGTGACAGCACAAAGCCCCGACCGCTAGGCCGGTCGCCGAACACGATATAAGAGCGACTGAGAGTAATAAATACTCTCGGTTCGCTGTTAACTAGTTTTTAGAGAATTTTTAAAAAGAAGTGTTGCTCCTGGGATTCGAACTGTGCAAACCAGAGAAGCAAACCGCAGTCCAAGACCACCTGAGCCACTGGCTCGGGTTGTCACTAACCCAATAAAAAATCGATTTGTATTATATTCACACTGCTTTAAAAATAACTCGATATTCAAATAACCATAGTTTCTTATTGCTTTGGTAAAACTTTTCTAAAACTTCCAGATTAATCCCCATTTGTATAAAGTTCATACCAGTAAACAAATATAATTTTTTGGTACTAATGAAATGTATTTTTCACACACAAAATCCAAGAGTTATTTATTAAACTACAATATATTGTATTTTCGACATTGCCATATAATTAATCTACTAGTCTTTTATTGAATGATTTCATAGTGATAATTTACTGAAATTAGTTCTTAATTCAACCAATACACATGTTTATAATAGTCCACATCAACATAAAGGTCCATTCATCACAATTCAACTACTAGTTTTATGAGTAGTACTTTCATTAATCAACCTATGTCATAATGAAGTATACTCACTAATCGATTGTACAAATCACATCTCAAACATACAAATATTTCATTTTTCTTCAAAGTAAGGTGTACTCTTTCTTAATAAGTTCCATGTCTCAATTTCACAATTGACAAGCATGCATTATGTCTCTAATCATAATAACAACATTCTCAATTAAATTTAATCACCATCATAACTTCATACTAACAAACATGGAGCAATCTACACACAATTTAATTTTAACATTAGAGCCGTATAAATTAATCACCACATTTCAATTTATTCACATACTAACTACTCAATTCAAGTGGGCACTTTTTAATATTTTTCATGCATCTTTGATGGTGGAAACTTAGCATGGATCTATATTAGAAATATGAAATGTTTTACCCACCTTAATTGGAGAGAAAAACCCAAACAAAAGCAACCAAGTCCTTGTAGATGAGAACACCTCCTCCTAGCCAAAAGAGTGCACAACTCCAAGCCTCCAATCCAAGCCGAATGCTTCCTCAAGCCCAATCCGAAAGCTTCCCTCCTTGTGATGCCGGCCACTCCAAGCAACCAAAAAACACACAACTCTCTTATCTTTTATAGTTCTCACTATTACAATATTATAACTTTGAAATATACTTTGCATATGAAAATTAGCCATGAGAGGGGGGGTATTTATACTAGGAAATGAGTGAGATGGAGGGCCAAGATTGCTTGGGTAGTTGTTGGATGAAGGGTCTAGATCAAAGTAGGAGTTGGAAGAACTACCCACTTCCTTGAAACTACCCCCATGATCACCACACCCAAAATCAAAAATCCCTCCAAAAAGAATGAAACCCGGCCTCCAATAGTGAGTGTGCATTGCACGTGTACGTGTAGTGTACGTGCATGCAACTAGGCCAAATTTGTACATTCTTAAATTTGTATAAAAATAATTTAGTAAAAAAAAAGTCTTCTACATGACAAGTTTAATTAAAATAAATTAATTCATGGGCTTTCTTTTTGGGCCAAAATAGTTTATAAAAGTAAATAAATAAAATAAAATACATTTGGGCTTTTTAAGAAAAGGGCTTTTCATTAAAATAAGGCTTTAAAGAAAGGCTTTTTGTACTAAAATAATTTGAGAAAATTATATTTAAATACACACATCATGATAAAATAATCCAAACAAAATATTGCACGTGCACACTACGTGCAAAATAAATAATTTTTCATTAATTGAAAAATCAGGGTATTACAACAAATGGTATCAGAGCCGACTTTCGACATCGGGTGTGGGGTATGTCTATATAGTCGGGCGGAGGATTCCGAGACTATAGATCCAATCGGGCAGTGTACTCCGGGACTGTGGTGTGTCCTCAATTAAATTCGGGACTGTTATTGATCGGGCAGTGGATTCCGGGCCGATTTTCGACACCGGGTGTGGGGCATGTCTATATAGTCGGGCGGAGGATTCCGAGACTATAGACCCAGTCGGGCGGTGTACTCCGGGACTGTGGTGTGCCCTCAATTAAATCTGGGACTGTTATTGATCGGGCGGTGGATTCCGGGATCATAATAGTCGGACGGATAGGAAGGCAGCTCAATTAAAATTCGGGATTATGATTGATCGGGTGGTAGATTCCGGGATCATGAATAATCGGACGGATAGAAGAGCAGATGCTCCACGACGGCTAAAAAGTAGATCTTGCACTAGATTGTGCATGCTCATGGTCAGCGAGGACGTTGATTTCTGAAGGAGGGGTATCTGTAACACCCCGTGTTAAAGAAATATATATATATATATGCGTGATATATATATATATATATAAGAGGTAGGTGGCTGTTAATTAAATGGATTAATGGCAAAAGAGTAAATATCTTGAAAATGTTTAAAGAGATAGGGCCTACGAGAATTGGAGTACACAGCAAGTCTGTGCTTTCCATGGTGGGTGACGTCACCATTTGATGACGTGGCCCAGGGCCCACCCAAGTATTAGGCTTGCATGTTTCGGCTATGTAAGATTTCGGGAGAGAAAGCTAAGAGTATGGGAAAATTGTCCCATATCGATAAAATATAAGAATAAAATAATATATAAATATAATAGCCAATGATCAAGAGTCACCAATCCGGTTAACCACTTTTTGAGAGGCAACATGTGGTGGGCAGTTGTACTACATAATATCTAATTTGTCTTATATATTGTATAAATTGTCTGAGCTAGGGACAGGGGCATTACAGTTAAATATCAGTATAATTAATCTCAAATTTTAATACTTAAATTAATGTACTGTTTCAGCTAATTAAGCAGGGTGATGTATATTTTAGACTGCATTCTGAAATTCAGAGGTTACTGTACAAAAATCTGAATATCTTGCAATTCGTAAATCGAATTGCAAAACCGTCAGATGTGCTGGATTCCAAACACACAGAGCTACGATTCTCATTCAATAAATTTTAATCAATAACAAATAGAATCAAGTCAAAACTGAGGTTCTTTACTGAACAGGCATGTAGCTAGCAAATCTATAATCATGTTTGCATAAATGTATTAAGTCAGGAAAATTATCAAATAATTCTACAAAAATTTAAGTTGACTCCTAATCATGTCTAGTCATATCTAGATTAATATCAAGTCTAAATCTGTCTGTTAGAATCTATTTTAATCAATAATTCATGCCAATAATCTTGTAATTAGAAATCTAAAAATTTGCGACCTAACAGTATTAAAAGTGGGATATCTTACAAGTTACAGATCGGATTTCAGATGCGTCAGATGTTCTCAACTAGAAACAGGGACCTATATTTCATGTTCACACTTAGTCTTTATTCTGACATTAACAGGGTTTAATTCATCATGCCAAATAAGGACAACAGTAAATGCGATTTCTTTTGCATGAATTATAACATAAATAGTAACTACGATGGATCCAAGTTGATGTATAATACAAATCAGAATTTAATAGGTATTCAAATCAGCATACCATGTCTATTCTCAAACTCATTAAGAGGGGAACATTATTAACATGTTTAACATACAAACAAAACATATATAACTCATAGTGATTCATGGACATGCATGCACATAGATAAATATATAAATCTAATTCATGTTTGTGTAATGGGTGTAACAATGAAATGTTTGTGATCCTTTACGATTATGGAATTGATAGAAATGAATCAAACGGGTAGGGTCAAGATCGTCAATGGGTAAAACATGAAGAACAAGTCACAACGAAGATCTACTTGCGGTATTTCAAAAAAATACTTATATGGGAAAACAAAAGATTCATACAAGGATACCTGCCTGAGAGATGACGATGATTCCGATAGTATTGAGAATAACAGGACGAGCATCCCGACGGCAAGACATTCAAACTTCGTGCATCGAAACACATGCTATACACGTACAATGGCAAATCATCCTAACAACAACAACAAACAACAAATCTCCACACAGCAACTAGCAAACAACTGATCTCCAATACAGAAAACAGCAATAGTGGCCAACACAAACAGCAAACAACGGCTCAACAGCAAACACCGATCCACATCCGAACAGCAAACAATGATACCAAGCTCCCCAACAGCTATCGGCAGATCACCACACAACAAACAACAAAAGGGGGGGGGGGGGGGCGGGGGGGCCGGGGGGGGGGGGGGGGGGGGGGGGGGTTGCTGCGGCTTCGGCTCGACTTTGACAGGGAGGCCATGGTAAGGAGGTGCGTTGTCGAGAGGGGTGACTGGAGGAAGGCGCTGCGAGGTCGATGGCGGATGCGGCGACTGGGACAACGAGGTAACTCAGGGGACTCGAGCGGCAAAGGTGAAGGCAGCCATGGAGGGTGCTGACGATGGTGAACAGGGGAGCAGTTGGGAAGTGACGACAACGGGAGGTCGGGGCAGGTTGTAACCCCTATTTCCGTAAATAAATATTTTTCTGTATATTTCTGTATGTTAATTATTTATAAATTTATTTTTGTTTTAATTCGATTTAGACCTTCTATTAAAATCTTTTCGAATCAAAAATTATATTTTTGCTTCGAATAATATTATATTATAACTGTATTTTTCTATTTCTAAGTGATCAACTATTTGTATTTTATTTTATCACTATTTGGATTTTAATAAACTTGTTTATCTCAAATCCTATTTTGATATGTACATTATTATTATTATTATTGTTATCATTATTAATATTACTACTACTATTATTATTACCAGTATTATTTTTGTTAGTGTTGTTATTTGCAATATCATTATTTTTATTGTTGTTATTATTATTATTATTATTTTATTTTTTTAGCCGAACATACTCTTTTTTATATGTATTCATTATTTGACTTAATGTATATGTATATGTATATTTTATAAACCCCTATAACGCTTATTATTTTTCCCCTATTGGATTTAAACATATTAATTGATTTACAACCCAAAACCCATTACCCATTCTCCTATTGGATCATCTACCCAACAACCCAAACCCATTACCCTATATATATACCCTATTACTGTATACCCTAACCTAATTAACCCTACCCCTTCTACTGTTGAAACACCCCCGCCGCCTATACCCCCTCTCCTGTTTCCTTTCGTCGTCCCCTACCCCCTGTGTCCCCGTCCTCCTCCATCTTATTCATCCTCGCCTCTCCACTCCCCTCAGCCTCACCATTCATCCCTTCCACGGCGTTGCCCTCCCAAACCCAGCAAGTTGTCGCCCCCCACAGCCGAGCACTCCTCGTCACCCCGCTCCTCCCATCACCACCTTCCTCCCTCCCAGTGTCGTGCTTCCAGTTGTGATGCCATGCAGTGCCACTCGACCACCAGGCAACCTCCCACCTGTGCTGTCTCTCCCGACCGCAGCAACTGGCCGCTCGTTTTCCTCCTTTGTTCTCTGCCGAAACAGAGACCCCGAGCTCTGCCACCGCCTCTCGCCGCACCTCCCATGCACCGCCCTGTCGCAGATCCCTGCAACCACCGCCACCTTCTCTATTGTTGGATCCCCTGTCCAACACCACTGCAGCCTACCGAAACCCAATACCCCCAGCCTCCTACCGTCGCTGCCGAGCCACGTCGACCACTTCCTACAACCTTCCTCGTCGTCGTTCCACAAACCACTTGCTGCCTCCTGCCGTCATCGAGCACCACCGCGCCGCCGCAGTCGCCCACAGTAGTCGCTGCCAGTCACCGACTGAAGTTCCCTGCCCATCGCTGTGTTGATCAAGAAGAGAAAGAGATTGATTGTTTGAATCTCAGCCCTCCGATCTGATCAAGATTGACGCCATCATCAGATCTGATCTGATCTCCATCATCTTGATCAAATCTGATCTGATCTGAGCCATCGATCTTGATCGCTATCAAGATCTGCACCGATTCAATCCATTTGATCTCGATCGTCGATCAACGTCCTCATCCAATCAAGGAGCTTTTATTTGAAAATACTGCAAGTAGATCGTAGTTGTGACTACCTTTTGGCTTATCGTTTGATGATCTTATTTTACTCCTTACAATTCCATGATCATAAGAGTCACAACCATTCATTGATATATTTGTTTCAAAACTAGTTGGATCCCTTTTATCTCCTGATTATTTGAACACATGCAACTAAGAACTACCTTGATTTGTAGATGTATGTTGTATGATGTATGTGTTGATCTTACTTTCTTTTGAGTTGAGAAATAAATGTGGCTTGCTGATTTGATACCATTACATCTTGATTTGTATCACTCTCTAATCTAGACTCATAATAGTCATTTATCATGCTACTTGTTACATAAAAGAATTCACATATGCTGCTATTCCTATCTTTGCTTGCTGTTTTGACCCTGATAACATCAGAATCTGGACTTGAGTTCTAAACATGAAATGTAGCCCCAGATGTCTAGGTTACTACCCTTTTGACAGAATTGAATTCCGTGTAATCCCTCGCAAAATAGCATATGGCTATTTTTGCATAGTAATCTGTGCACATCTGAGTATTGCACACAATTACATATTTTTCTAATAGTTATAGTTTAATTTGAGAGATTTCAGTTGATGAGCTGTTCTAAACCCGATAAGACAGACTCAGGATATCTTCTCGATTAAGCTGTGGATTTGTCCCGATTGTTTTAACCTAGACAATTCTCGAGAGAAAAATATAATTTCTATAAAACATATATTTTTATAGATTTTAATTTATATATATTGGTCATTTTTAATTTAAACTAGTCTTGAATTGAATGTGGATTGGCTATTTTTGCATAGTAATCTGTGCACGTCTGAGTATTGCACACGATTACATATTTTTCTAATAGTTATCAGTTTAATTTGAGAGATTTTAGACGTATGAGCCGTTTTAAACCCGATAAGATAGGCTCAGGATATCTTCTCGATTAAACTGTGGATTTGTTCCGATTATTTTGACAAGACAATTCTCGAGAGAAAAAAATAATTTCTATAAAACATATGTTTTTATAGATTTTAATTTATATATATTGGTCATTTTAACTTAAACTAGTGCTTGAATTGAATGTGGATTGGAATTGTGCACAAGGGTTAGAATTAAGGTATGATGACCTATGGTCCCTTGACCTAACCTAGGGTTAGGAACCCTAACATCATATGATCATGGCTCGGATCTTGATGAAGATCCAATGGTGGAAATATTTCACCATGTGTTTTGACTTATGGAGAATGGGAAGTTTCTTGGAAATTTCCAAGAAGTACCAAGAACTTTCTAGCTCCTTGTGTGTTGGCAACATCTCATCCACCCATTTTCCCTCACCCCACACTACCCCATCATCCACCCTCCATCTTCATGATGGTCGGCCCACTCCATTTACCCTAAACCCTAGCTCCCTCATTCCTATAAAATCCCCATTTCCACTTACTTTCTCATTTTTTCATCCCTTCTTCTTATTTTGTGTTCTTCAAAAAAAATTAGAGAAAGAAGAGATGGAAAAGATAAAAGAGAGATTTTGTTTTAGGAGTTGTAGTAGAGAAGGAGATTTATAGTAGGGTGATTAGTCCAAGCCTCTACAAGAGCAAGGAGCAAAGAAAGGGAGCAAAGCTATAAGGACATTTTCTTGCAAACTATAAGTGGGTGATTTCTCTTCTCTACAAATTTAGTTTTTTATGTGTATGTGAATTTTAGCATGTGGAAATAGTTAGAGAAATTTTGATTATCATGTATAATAGTGGCATGCTAAGAAAAAGATGGTTGTATGGTATAAACAATTATTTCTTGAGCTTTTGTTAAGAAGCATGTTTGTGAGGGTGAGTTTGGGAATTTCTTGCTCCCAAACGGTTCAGAATTTGAGGCACAAATTTTGGGATATTGTTCTTCTATGTATTTAGAGCATCCATGAATTTTTCCATAATGTTTGGAAGCAATTTGATAGCCCAAACATAGGACCCAATCTTGGACAGTAAGCAGCCGAAATTGCTGCTGGCTGTGTGAAATTTTCTGTGTATTTCCAATTTTGTATCTCAGTGTAGCCTGGGTATTTTGACCTAAAATTTTTTTTGGACACTCTTGTATGTGTCTAAAATTATAGTCTTAAATTTCATAATTTTCCGAGCTAGTTTGATACCTCAAAGAAATTGTATAAGGTGACTAGTTTGGATAGAGGAACTGAAGCTCACTGTTGTTTTAAATGCCCTAAAGGAGGCCCATGACGGTTTGAGTGGCACGCACTCGGGAGGAGATCTCTCGCCTGTAAACTCTTAAATTATGGCTACGTCTGGCACACACTACTGAGTGACTCTGAGGAGTACGTCCGACAGTGCGACTCCTGCCAGAAATTCGCCCCGAGCCGTCGCCTGCCTCAAGCACAACTCACCTCCTTGGCAAGTCTAATTCCCTTCGCAATATGGGGGATGGATTTGCTCGGACCCTTTCCTCCAGCACCGGGCCAGCTGAAGTTCATAGTCGTGGCGATAGACTACTTTTTAAAATGGATTGAGCCTAAACTTCTTTCGATAATTACCGAACACAAGGTACAGAAGTTCTTTTGAAAGAACATCGTTTGCCGATTTGGGGTACCCCGCATCCTCATAACCAACAATGGGACTCAATTCGCGAGATCAACCTTTCGCAACTTCTGTGCTGAGGCATCCAGCAGCGGTTGTCCTCGATAGCCCACCCTCAGTCCAATGGCCAAGTGGAGAATGCCAATCGACAAATACTCTCCGGTCTGAATAAGAGGCTTGACAAGTCCACCAAGGGGTAGTGGGTCAAGCAGCTCCCCAACGTGCTTTGGAACTATCACACCACCAAGAGAGTCCTGACAGGGGATTCCCCCGTTAACCTCACCTATGATTCCAAAGCCCTCATCCCTTTAGAAGTGGGCCTATCTTCACCCCGACTGATAGCCTACAGTGAAGCACAGAATGTGAGCCAACTTTGCAATTGCTTAGACCTCATAGACGAGGTCCGTGAGAGAGCTGCCATTCGACAAGAGACCTTCCGCCATAGGATCACTCAGTCTTACAACAAGAAGGTACGGCCAGCTAACCTTAAAGAGAGAGACATTGTACTCCGAAAGTTGTCGATCTCCAATCTAAGCAAAAAGGGCAAGTTGGCACCCAATTGGGAAGGACCGTATAGGGTCTCCAGAGTTATTCGCCCAGGAGCGTATCAACTCGAAGACCCGGGGGAGGCAGGAGAATACCGAGGACATGGAATTCGGAGCACTTGATGAAGTACCAAGAGGGTGTCTAAACACCGCTCCAAGTAACTTCTCCAAGAGAGCTCCATAAAACATGTCAAAAGTTCTTATTTGTATTTTCTTTATCAAAGTATAAAAGTGGCTCGCAACTTAGAAGCGGCCACCTAATTGTTTTCAATAAAAGCAACCTTTCCCCACAAGTTCTCTATTTTCGAGTAGTCCAATTGTACTTACAAAAAAAAAATTCGTATTAAAACAGCACGCTCGGAGTCTAACACTTTGTTCGAATCCACTTCAAATACTTGCTTTTAAGCGAGTATGAAGTGGCTCACCATTCGGAATTGCTTCCACAACTTCTGAAATTCTTCAAACGACACGCTTGGAGTCCAACACTTGGTTTGACTCTGCTTCAACTACTTGCTTCTAAGCGAGTACGAAGCGGATCACCATTCGGAATTGCTCCTACAACTGTTGATATTCTGTAAATGACATGCTTGGAGTCCAACACTTGGTTCGACTCTGCTTCAACTACTTGCTTCTAAGCGAGTACGAAGTGGATCACCATTCAGAATTTCTCCTACAGCTGTTGATATTCTCTAAACAACAAGTTCAGAGTCCAACACTTGGTTCGACGCAACTTTTGCTACTCACGAACGAGTGAGTACAAAGCGTCCCACCATTCGGAATTGCTCCTACAACTGTTGACAATTATAAATACTAGAAAAACACACAAGTTCACGAAACAAGTACTATTGTATTAAAGTTTGAGATACAAGTCTAATTACAGACAACCAACTCAACTTTACCTCGAGATACAAAACTTGTGAAACCAAGATTACAAGATTATATAAAGCTACTTCAACCCCTCCTAGGGGCAGGGATACTTCGGTTAAGAGACACGCGTGGGTGACGAATGCTGTGCTGCCGATACCCTACTTCGACGGACATCCCTGGGCCAGCGAGCCGAGAAGCATCGTCCGTACCCGATCTAACGGTGGCCCTAACAGATGCTCCGCTCGACGAGGCTACCACCCCACTTTCGCATCTCCAGGGTTTTGATGTATAGGGGGCGAGCAAAAAGCGAGCTCGCGGAACGTTATCCCCCTATCATACTCCTTCCGAGTGCAAAAGGTAGTTCTGACAGTGCTCCCCTCAGATCGCGGTTGAAGACGTGCATTCTCCACCTCAAGCTCGACAATTCGCTCTTTAAGCGAGTCATCCGTCACAATTATCTTCAAACGCAGCAGTCGTATCGAGCCTGCGCCACAAGAGGTGTCGGTGATTGTTCGCCGAAGATGAGCAACCTCCATGCTCTTATCGAGAGTTAACTTCTTCAGTTCGTCCCTCTCCCCCGTCACCTTAGTCAGAGAGTGACGAAGGCGCCTAAGTCTCAAGACGAGGTTGGCAGCCGCCGACGAACCCACCTCATCGCCTTCGGGGGTCGTCTCGTTAATCCTCTCTTCTGATCGTCTCCTCTCTATATCTCGACAAACTAAGATCAATCTCAGATGACACAGATCCCACTCTGCTTTATGAAGCTCTCACTCCACTTCACAAAGCCGCTTTTGGCTCCTAGTGAGCCCCATCTTAACGGCGTCAAGCTCTGCACGGAGACGGGTGGTGCTGCCATCCTGAAGGAGGTGAACAAAAGAGGCAAATGTCATAGAACCTAAAGGCAAGTCCATGAAGATAACCAAAACTACGAGGCGACTCAAAATCAAGACAAACATAGTTTTGCAACTTCACCAACACTTGGTCAAAATAGCTTTTTCATTAAGTAATCAGAAATACAAGCGGTGGCCAGTCCGTGCTTCGACACTACTTAGTCGAAAGATAAAAAAAAGAAAAAAAACATAATACAAGGCAAATCAAGGGTCGACCTCTTTCGCGCGATCCAGTGCTGAAGATGCCTCCTCAGGGGCCACGATGGCCAGGGTGTAGCCTTCGACGGAGTGCCATCCTCAGCTTCGGCGCCTCCGGCCTTGACCTCCTTGTCCTCTTCTCCTTCTCCTTCGCCCTCCTCGTCCCCTTCCGAGACGTCGTCGAACCCGGGGATGGGGTCTGGAAAAAGACGCCAGCCGGCGCAGTCCGCTTCAGGAAACTTCTCAGCACCTGATCTATGGCTCGAGCATACGCCCTCGCCATGTTCACGATGAGGAATCCCTACGCCTTTGCCATGGCCTGCTCCTCGGCCATCTTCGCCGCCTCCAGCTTTGCCGTGTCCACTGTGTTCGCCTTATCCTTAGCCGCCTCCTTGGCAGCCTTAAGAAGTCGAGCGTTGTCAGCCTCCAGCTTGGCGACCACGGCTTCAAGGTGCCCCAATCTCAAGTTCTTCGACTCGGCTTCAAGCCTCGCCTGCTCGAGGTCCTTAGTAACCCGGACGCTCTCCGCTTGAGCCTTGTCTACCTCCAGCTTCAACTCTCTCTCCTTCTCAGCCATCTTCTCTATCAGATGGCCGAAGTGGCAAGTAATCTTAGGGGAGTAGGGGGGGATTAAGTACTCAACAGAAAGAACTCTTCAAGACTCACCGACATTGCCGAATGAGCGACCTCGAGCGCGTCGTCTCCCACGCTCCCCGCCTCCATGGCTGCTTTGTCCTTCGGCGTTGCAAGATGCTGAATGGCCTACATGCATGTCGATGAGTATCCTAGGAACCCATTGAGCTTGCGTACCTGCCAATCCGGAACGAATATCCTCTTGTGTTCCTTGGTTAGGAACACCTTGGCGTCGGCGATTAGCGGCGGGGCCTCCAGACCTAAGGCTACCGATAGGGGGAAGACCCCTGTGTCGGTAGAGGCTGACGCCACCACTGGGGTCGACGGTTTCAGAACCAATGGCCGCCTCGCCAATTGCTCCGTGATGGTGCAATGCGCCTTTGCCCCCGGCGATGTCGCCTTCGAAGAAACTCTCTTCCTCTTCTTCGGGGCTTTGCTGCCCAGGGTACCCCTCATCGCCAACAGGCATCGAAGTCCATTGACTCTGCAAGAAGAAAGATAGCAGAAAAGTTAGGAAATATGCCCTACTTTGCAACTAGCGCCGATATTAAAAAAAGAAGGAGACAAATATAAAAAAACCATACTGGAGTTTATCGAGCTAAGCCCCCCCCCCCCCCCTCCCACCGCGCGCGGGAAGAGCACCTCCTCAGTCAAGTCCCTCCAACCAAATTTCGGGCGGTCGAGCAGCGTCCGAACCATGTCCTCTTCCTTAGAACCAAGTGTCGGACACTCCTTGACTCTCTTCGAAACTGCCTCTACCCAAGTTGTAGGGATCTCCCAAGGGACCAAACTTCGGATTAAAAAGTATTTGTCCGTCCAATTTTTTATTGAGTCTGGACAGCTTAATAGCTTCGCCCCGTGCCTCGGAGCAAGATAGAAATGATACTCCGTCGTGTGTTGTTGGTGAATCCGGTACACCGTCCGGAGAATGCTCAACCTCGGCTCAAAGCTGGCCGCTTAGCAGTGCAAGATAAATCTGTTGATCATTCGCCACACGTTCGGCATGTACTGAACGAGGCTAAGGCGGAACCACCTCAGCACTTCGACGATGAAGGGGTGGAGTGGGAGCTGAACCCTTGCCAAGAACGCGTCGACAAGCCAGAAGCACATGTCAATGGGCATCGGCAAGTTGGCCCTCACTCCCACCCTAGGAAGCATTAGGGTGTACTCCCTCGAAATTTGGAAGCCTTCTTGAATCCGTCCCAGGTCCTCCTCGATGAGGATAGAAACCATCTCGTCTGCCTCTGTCGTCTCTCTGGCTTCGTTTTCCTCGAAGTTGCAACCCATCCTGTACATAATCCGCTCTGCCTGGTCCTCCGGAATTACCCGAACCCTCTGCAGTCCGGTTAGCACCCCTGGCAGCCTTTCGAACTCTCCCATTCTCTGCTCCTCCTCAACCCTCGTCTCCACAATTACCGAAGAAGGCTCTATTACGGTCTTGCCCTTATCTTTTGGGAGGACCTGACTAGAGGAGGCCTCGGCGGCAGTAAGAGAGTAGGGCTCCTGCCTTACGGGGTTGATAGACATTCGTTAAAGGAAGGAAATAAGCTAAGTATAGAATTACCTTGAATTGACAGCAACGGTCGGAAAACACACTGGAGCACCGTAAAAACTCACCGAAAGCTCTCGCTAGTGAAAAGTCTCGCCTGAGTAAAAAATGAGAATATAAGGCAAATGAGAGTAGGGGTGGAGACTTATAGAGATTGGGGTAGTTGGCGCACTTCCCAAGGGTAAAAGGCCCCCAACGGTGCAAAGGCCTAGCCCATTTAGCAGAAACGACAAAAATATCTGGGCAACTCAAGAAACGTACGAAATGGCCATGTGTTGCTCTCCTATTCGTCCCCGAAGTCGTTTGCCCCCGACGTCCAAACGCAAACAATTGCGTTGACTGGTCAACGGTGGCTAGGACCCACTGGCCACGTGGCGCTCTCCCATTCATCCCCAAAGTCATTTGCCACCGACGTCCAAACGCAAACAATTGCGTTGACTAGTCAACGGTGGCTGGGACCCACTGGCCACGTGGTGCTCTCCCATTCGTCGTCGAAGTCGTTTGGCACCAACGTCCAAATACAAATAATTGCGTTGACTAGTCAACGGTGGCTGGGACCCACTGGCCACACGGCGCTATCCCATTCGTCCCCGAAGTCGTTTGCCACCAACGTCCAAATGCAAACAATTGTGTTGACAGGTCAACGGTGGCTGGGACCCACTGGCCACGTGGCGCTCTCCTATTCGTCTCAGAAGTCGTTTGCCAGTGACGTCCAAACGCAAACAATTGTGTTGACTGGTCAACGGTGACTGGGACCCACTGGCCACGTGGCGCTCTCCTATTCGTCCCCAAAGTCGTTTGTCACCAACGTCCAAACGCAAACAATTGTGTTGACTGGTCAACGGTGGCTGGAACCCACTAGCAACGTGGCGCTCTCCCATTCATCCCCGATGTCGTTTGCCACCGACGTCCAAATGCAAACAATTGCGTTGACTGGTCAACGTGACTGGGACCCACTGGCTACGTGTTGCTCTCCTATTCATCCCTGAGATCATTTTCCACCGACGTCTAAACGCAAACAATTGTGTTGACTGGTCAACGGTGACTGGGACCCACTGGCCACGTGTCGTAAGATCACTCTAAAAACGTGCCATGGTATGATTAATGTCTCAGATTGCGCCACGTCGATTTTGTTTGATAAATCCTTTTATTTTAATTATAAATTCGGATTAATTGTTTAAAAATTGTGAAAATAATTTAAAATTCAGAAAAATTAATTAAAAATTCTAAAAAATAATTATAAAATCGGAAAAAATATTTTGGAGCTCCTGAGTAAATAATTATTTATTAGATTAATTAATTGATATTTCTTGGAGACAAATTGTTGCTTCGCAAGACTAAATTACTGATCCAAAAAATAGTTAAAAATTGGAAAAAATCTTGAGCACATTACCAACTTAGAAAAGCACCATCACCCCTCAAACGAGATTCGAACACCCTTTGAGAACTCCGATAAAGCCTTATACGCCATTAAGACAACAAAACTACTCCCCAAAGGCCGTAGCACACAGTCTTTAAGAGCGGGGGGCTCGTGATATGGCTAAAATGGGGTTAAATCAGAACCGTTCAAATTGGGCATGAATCTTAAAGTTACAGGGGCAAGATGGTATTTCACCTACAGACGGGTCCGAATTGGGAACCGGGTCTCTCCTCTTGGACCCGCTAACCCATGAACAGGACTTGTTTAACTAAGAACGGGTCACAACCCGCTAAGGACCAGGTCAACAGGATATGAGGAAATCCTGGCTCGTCCTTATCTACTGGAGGTGGTTGCAACCACTCCTATCCAGTCACACCAGGAAGTAGGGATTCGTTCTTATCCCGAAGCAGATCCCCACCGTTACAAGGTGATCATTCTTTGTCTACCTAAGCTTTTTCCCCTTTCTTTACTGAGTACTGACAAGAGCGTCGGATGGTTTGTGACCGGGATCCATCCCGGTGTTTCGAACGTTTGTGCAGGTCCGCGAGAGCACCAAGGGTCAACTTGTCAACAAGGGAAAAAGTCAAATTCAGCCCGTTCGAGTTTCTACGAATCCACAAATACTGTCTATTGCCCCCACACCAGATTTAGCGGCAACAGTGAGCTACTCCGCACTTGTTTATTCGCAAGTGGCTAAAGCGGCGTCAAACCAAGTGTTGGACTCCAAACTTGTTGTTCAAAAAATTTCAATGAGTTGTAGGAGCAATTCCGAATGGTACGCTACTTTGCACTTGCGTGTTTGCATGTGGCTAAAGCGGCGTTGAACAAAGTGTTGGACTCCAAACTTTTTGTTTGGGGGTTTCAACGAGTTGTAAGAGCAATTCCGAATGGTGAGCTGCTCCGAACTTGTTTGTTTGCAAGCAGTTAAAGCGGCATCAAACCAGGTGTTTGACTCTAAACTCGTCTTTAGATCCTATCAAGTTGTGGAGCATCCTTGGGTAACAAGCTAAACTCCGAACTTACCGTTTAACGAGTCGTAAATGTGATTTAGGGAGATAGACATGAAGCCAATGCAATAAACTTTTTAAAAAAAAGCTAAGTTTTATTGAAACAAACTAAGTGGTCGCTTCAATGGTGTGAGCCTTTATTACATGCTTTGTCCATATCACTAGTGGCGGCCTTATTGAAAACTAAAAACATATTTCTACGAGAGGGTGTAAGGCACCCTCGTGGTACTTCATTTGATGCTCAGTATTCCAGGTCTGCCTTCCTCGAAGAGGGGGATCTCCTTGAGTTTTAACTAGTTCGGGAAGGACTTGATTGTTCCGTTGGGGGAGCTCTAATGCTTCAAGTGGGAGGGCCGAGCCCTTCATTGTGATTGTGTAGCACCTCCGAGCTGTCTCTCGATTTCCTTTGACTTCTCTTACCCCTGTAGAGGTTGGAAACTTCATTTTCATGTGAAAGGCTGACGGTACAGCATGAAGGACTGCTAGTCCTGGTTGGCCCTGGATAACATTGTAAGCGGCCTTCACATCGACGACCATGAAGTCCATTGCCTATGTCCGAGTAGTAGGGGTTTTTTCTATGGTCAAGTCAAGAGTGACTATTCTTTCGATTGGGACTAGAACCCCAGAGAACCCGTGGAGTGTGTATCCGGTAGGCATGACACGATCTCAAGAAAATTTGAGGCCTTGGAAGGCTTCTAGGAAGAGGATATTGACAGAACTGCCATTGTCGACCAGGATTCGGCTCACATCGTGGTTGGCCATGTGGATACTAATTACGAGCGTGTCATAGAGGGACGTTCGGATGCCTTCTAGGTCTTTGTCGGAAAATCACCGAGACCCCAGGGTTCTTGGCCGGGGGAAAGTTCTGGACTGAACTCACCTTTCGGATGAAGGCCTTTTAGGAGGAGTTTGATTCTTCCCCCATTGGACCTACATGGATAAGGTGGAGGATGGCCCCAGGTTTGGAGTCTTGGAACTCGGCGGGCCTTTCGGTTCGCTTGTTGGCTCCTCGAGGTGGAGGAACGGCCCCGTCCTTTCTGAAAAACTTAGCCAGGTGTCCTTGCTGTATGAGTTCTTCGATCTCCTCCTTGAGTGCTCGATAATCATCCATGTCATGGTTGTGGTCCCTATGAAAGCAGCACCACTTTTCTATGTTTCTCCTCTTCGCTGGGGTATTCATTCTAGGGGGAGCACGGAGTAGCCCTTCCTTATCCACCTCCATAAGAACTGCTGATATACTGACATTGAGTGGGGGTGAATTTCTCAAAACGAGTAGCTGGGCGGCGCTGGTCGTTGTCATCTTTCTGGAATTTCTAGGACCCTTCTTCGTTTATATTCTTCCGTTTGCTCCTGGAAGAAGGATCATCTCGACTGGAGGGTTGAGAGTCTCTTCTGCACGGATGTACTTCTCACTCCTAAGCAGGAGTTTCGAGAAGTCCCGAGGAGGCTTCTTAGAAAGGAATGCCTTGAGGTCAGCGTTATTGACGTTGTGTCTGAATTCTGTAGAGGCTACTGATTGGTCGAGAAAGGCAATAGACCAGGCTTCAATGGTAAAGCACCGAACATAATCTCTTAGGCATTCACTTTTTCTTTGGCTGAGGACTAGCAAAGATGTACTTGTTTTCTCGGCTCGGTGGCTGCTAACAAAGTGGGTGAGGAAGAGCTCCCCAAACTGGTCAAATGAGAAGATGGAGGCTGGGGATAGACTGGAGTACCATTCTCGCATTGGTCTCCTCAATGTTGCTGAGAAGGCCTTGCAGAGGAGCGTGTCCGAGGCTTAATGGATCATTATGAGAGTTTTAAAACTCTCAATATGATCAGCCGGGTCAGACTCCCTGTTGTACGTTTCAAAATGAGGCAGCTTGAAGGTTTCGGGGAAATGCGCTTCCATGATGGTCTTGGAGAAGGGGGTCTACTCGGGCGGAAGTTCTTTGTCTGTTGACCCTCTTTGCAATTGATCTTGCTGAAGCGCCTCTCCATCTGTCGAAGGCGATGGTGAATCGAGTCGTTCATCTGGTCGGATCTAGTCGATCCTCGGGACTCTCCATCATGAGTGGTAGCATGGCGAGGGCTATGCCCTTGTCGGTCGTGATTTAGGACGATGTTAAGGGCTCGCAGGATGTCATCTTTGAAGTTTCATAATTCTGCCTCGGTGACTGGTGCCTCTCCATCATACTATACCCTTGGTGGTGATCGGCTCACAGCGGTGTGGCTCCTTCGCTGTCGATGGGGAGGAGACTCCCTTCGCCCCCTTGGGGAGGCGGACCTCTTGGATCTCGTCCTTCAAGGAGAACGGCTCCTCTGACTTCTCTGGAGTTCTGGATGAGGGACCTCATCACAGGCTCGTATCTCATTCAAGCGAGTTCGGATGTCGATCCCTTGTTAGCGGTTGATGATGATTTGACGGAGGTGTCTAGACCTTTGAGGACCTCTCGAGGCCATCGAGTCGATGAAAGGATTTTGGACAGAGATATTTTAACGCCCTGTAATTTTAATACAATATTTTGAATTAATAAATAATTTTTAAATCAATTTATTTAATTATTTTGAATTTTTATAAAACTAACATTTTCACACGTGCAAAACATGTGCAAATATTTTTTAGATTCAAATTTCTACTTTTAAATTTCTGAATAAATTCTCCTATTTATAATTGAGTATATTCTAAATTTTGGGATTTTTCTGGATAAAGAAACTATTTTTGTTAATACCTTGAAAGAAAAAGGTTTTTGTGCAAAATGTCGTTTGGAGGTAAATTCGAATTCAAAATTTGGTTGGGAAGTTTTGGTAGGCCATTTTTGAAAGGAGAGAGAGATTGGGGGGAGATACTTTATCCCTCTAATTTGATTTGATTTGATTTTTTGAGTATATAAATATTTATGCAATTTTGGGATTGTTCGGGGCTTTATTGCAAATATTTTTCTTGGTCAGGAAATTTGTTTGAAAAATATAATCTTTATTAGTAGAAAATAATTCTAAATTTTCTAGATTTTTATGAATGACTTGTTGAGTATATATATATTTATGAATGATTTATGGATTGAACCCTATAAAGTGGAGAATGATAAGGGCTTGCACCGGACCTATGTAGAATGGGATGCATAGATACCATTATTTTAATGCATTTCTCTTTTGTTTTTTGACGCACAGTTAGTATAGTTTCACTTGTTGTCTATTGAATCTTTCATTGTTATTTTATTTCATGTTATGTGGCAAGTGTGATTGTGAGACTTTGGAAGGTTGCTATTATATAGTGTTACATCAGTTGCCTTCAACTGACGTGCCCACTCTTCAGTTTATTTTGCAGGATTTGCAAGTGAGTTACCCAAGTAAAGTGAAAGCTTGAATTTAAGATGATTAAAGTTTAAGTGTTGAGTTGTGTTGTAATAAATGTCATTAATTTTCAGCTGTGCAAATGTAAGAAAGAACTAATGTAATAAAAAAGTTTTAAATTTTTCCTTGTATTTAATACTGTATTTGGATTACATTGAAGTTGATACTGAAAATTGTGTTACTTATTTGTAATTTTATTTATTGGGAATTCGGGGCGCTACAGATATGGTCATGAAGAGGATGATTTTCTTGACGGCTTCGACAAGAGCCCCTCAGCGTAGCCCCTCTGGGCATAGGGCAAGCCTATTGGGGAGGCGGCTACTCAGGTTGAGGCTGTTGAACTTATTGATCTTGTTGAGGGGGAACATCCTCAAGTGGAGGAGGTTGAGGAAGAGGGGTGGCTCTTTGGCTGGACGCCGCCACCTTTCCTTTTTTCTTCGGAGGCATGGCTGGAAACTACTTTCACCAATGAAATATGGTCGGATTACTTTTTCTGTTTTCCACAGACAGCACCAATTTGTTGCTGCTAATTTCGATGTGGGAGTAAACAGATGATATGCGAATTCTTCTAGAAACAATAAAAGCAAATATGCTGACTTCTTACCGGTGTTGACTGTTTCTCGATGTTGTCGCTGATCTGCAAAAAGTTTGAAACACCGGGGTTGTTCTTGTTGACGAACCATCCGACGCTCAAGTCAGAACTTAAGATGAGAGAGCTTTCTTGGACAAAATACTCCTTACCCTTTTTTATGATGGGAGTAGAGGGGTATTTGTAGTCTCTCCTGGAAACAGTTTCAAGATAATCATTTATCTCTACTTTCCGGTGTTTTTGGATAAGAAACAGAATTTATATCGTTTTATGATAAGAGATTTGGTTTAAACCGTTTCTTAGAGATAATTATGAATTTGAATTACTCTTTAAATGTCATGGGTCTGATATAATGGGCTGTCGCCCTGACCCAGTTAGACAGACCCGTTTTTGAGTTATTGTGTTTGGAAAAGATCCAGTTCCCATTTTCGGAACCGTTTATAATGGAAATTACTGTTTTATCCTTGAGAACTTTGAGATTCGCGTCTGATTTGAACGGTTCCGATTTAGTTCATTTTTAGCCATATCACAAGCAAATGATATTGGTGCAAGCGCAACTCGATTTCATTATCGATCAACTCAAGAGCAACTTGATTCCCGTGAATTCCACAAACCCTATCCATAGGACCGATCCTAGAGTAGAGGGGGGGGGGGGGGGGGGGGGGGGCGCATGTTGAGCCCCCGATTTTTGTCCATTTTTAAGGCCCCCAATTTATTTTTTTTAAAAACCCTATATATTATGTATTTTACTCGTGCTTCTAATTACAATTTGGGAAATTTTTTTAGAGGCCCCCAAAATTTCTTTTTTTGCCCCCAAATCTCAAACCAAGCAGCCTGCTTCTGATCGCCGGACCCCCATGAGCTCAGGGCCGGCCCTGCCTAGCCATGGCGATCCGATCCTCACAGCTCCTCTGCCTCATCCGCCTCGCCAACCACTTGAGCGTTGGATCTGCATCTTAAAATACTGTATCTGTTCAAATTTGATTTTCCTACGTTTAGTGAAGGGGATCCAACTAAGTGGGTCTATAGATTTGAACAATTTCTAGAGTTTTGTGAGATTTCTTCTGATTCACAAAAGCTACGATATGCTTCATTGAATCTCAAGGGAAGTCCATTGTAGTGGTACAGTAGACATATTAGATCTAGAAGGCACACCATTCCATGGAGTGAATTCATTTCTGAGCTCATAACTAGATTTAGTATTGTGAATTACCATGAATATGCTGGTGCTCTATTCAAACTGGGTCAGAAGGGAAACTTAGATATTGAAGAGTTCGAAAAATTGTTCAATTTTGTGGAAGGTGTATCAAAGATGTACTTAGCTAGCTGTTTGCATTTGGATTAATGATGTGAAGGTGGGTAAGCCTTAAACTGTTAATGATGCAATAGTTTTTGCTAAGATCTATGATGAGAAGTTTAATAATTCTAGGAAATGGCACAAACTAGTCAACAATAAACCTGTATACACTCCCTCATACGCCACTGCTGCATCTCCAGCTAGTACTGTTAGACCTCCCTATCCAAAACTTTTAGTTGAAGAAGAGGGAAAAGGGGTTATGCTTCAATTGTGAAGAGAAGTTCACCCCTGAACACAAATGTGAAACACAAAATTCTATTGTTTAGAACTGGATGAAGAATTAATGGAAAAAGAGCAAATTGCAGAAGAGTTTAGCATTGAGGGAGTAGTACCTAAGATTTCTTGTCAAGTTCTGAATGGTGCCATAACATAACAACTCCACAAACTATGAGAGTTGTGGGAAAGTTACAAGGGAAGGAAGTGGGGATCCTTATTGATTCTGGATTTACACACAACTTTCTTGATCCTCAGATTACTATTAATGCAGGGTTAGTAATCAAACGTGGGCTTAGATTTAATGTCATAGTAGCTAATGGGCAAGTCATGTACAGTGAAGGCAAAGTAAGCGAAGGCAAAGTAGAGGCAGAAAAATTCACAGTGGAAGAGGTGGACTCACTGTAGAATTACTAATATCTCCCTTGGAAGCTTCTCAAATGGTCTTGGGTGCACTGTGGCTTAATCTCTGGGGTAGAATTATCATGGATTTTGATGAAATGATTATGAAGTTCAAGGTAAATGGTAAATTACAAAAGCTTAAGGGATTTTCACAAAACTCTATATAGCTGATACAGGAGAAGATACCAATTAAAAGAGATGGAGGACACTACCCATATATAAATGCTCCAAATACTTGAAATGCAGACTGATACATGCACAAACCTACCGTATGCTACTCCAACTCCTCTTATTACTCTGAGAACAAGAACCAACCCTGTAATAAGTGAAGTCCTGCAATCTTTTTCAATAGTCTTTGCTGAACCAACGGCTTTCCCTCCTCATACTGAAATTGACCATCAAGTTCCACTTGAAGAAGGCCATAAACCTCATAGTTCGAGACCATACATACAACCTTTCCATTAAAAGAATGAAATTGAGAAGAAAGTCATAGAAATTGAGAAGCAGGCTTAATTAGGCCAAGCTCCAGCCCATATGCATCACCAGTTATCTTGTTTAAAAAAGCTGATGGAAGCTGGAGAATGTGTGTTGATTGTAGGTCTCTTAATTCCTACACTATCAAAGCAAAATTTCCCATTCCTGTTATAGATGAGTTACTTGATGAATTGCATGGGACCAAGTACTTTTCTAAGATTGATTTGAGATCTTGTTATCATCAAATCAGAGATCATAAAGCTGACATTGCCAAGACTGCCTTCAGATTTTACCAGTGCCGGTTTGAATTTCTTATTATGCCTTTTGGGATTACTAATTCCTTTGCAACCTTCCAAAGTTTAATGAATTCCATATTTCAAATGCATCTCAGGAAGTTCATCATAGTCTTCTTTGATTATATATTAATCTAAAACCCAACCTTGGAACAACATGTGTCTCACCTCACTCATACACTGAAAATTCTCAAGCACAACAGTCTAGCTTCCAAGATGAGTAAGTGTAGATTTGATTGTGAGTTTGTGGATTACCTGGGGCATGTTATCTCTTCGGAAGGATTGGCTGTGGATCCTAAGAAGATTGAGGCAGTGGTGAATTGGCTTGAGCCTACTACCATCAAACAACTAAGGGGATTCATAGGGCTCACTGGGTATTCTAGAAAGTTTGTGAAGTGATATGGAGCAATTTGCAGCTCCTTTTACCCAACTCTTAAAGAAGCCTTATTTTTTCTGGACTCAACTAGCTTCTCAAACCTTCTGCAAACTCAAAGAGGCCATGACTACAACTCCAGTGTTAGCATTGCCTGATTTCTCTAAAACGTTTGAACTAGAATGTGATGCTTGTTAGCTGTACTGATGCAAGATAGGCATCCAATTGCATATATGAGTAAGACTCTTAACGGAAAGTTGCTTGTGCTTTCTACATATGAAAAAGACGTGTTTGCTATTCTTATAGCAGTTAAGAATTTGGAGGCAGTATGTTCGGGGTAGGAAATTCATCATTAAGACAAATCAACAGAGTATAAAGTACATCTTAGAGCAACTAGTACAGAGATGCAAGAGAAGTGGTTGTGGAAGCTCATGGGATTTCATTTCCATGGAGTATAAGAAGAAGGATAATAGTGCAGCTGACAGTCTTTCCTGAAAAGAAGAGCTTTAATCAATCACAAGATGTGACCTTCATAGTCCCTGAGTGGGGGGCATGAGGTACAAACCCTGGAAGAAAATAATCCTTCTTATGCTGAACAACAATAGAAATTGGAGAAGGGAGCTCTTGATGAGACTCAGTATAAGAAGCTTGGGGGATTATGGTATCATAAAGGCAAAATTCTTCTCAGTCCCTCTTCTGAACTTAGAGAGAAGATATTTGCATAAAGTCATTCTACAAGCACAATGGGGCACGCTAGTTACCGTAAGACTTGGCATAAGGTTAAGATATCATTTGTGTGGCCTGGAATCACCAAGTTTATCAAGCAGAAAATCAGGGAATGCTTAGTTTGTCAACAAAAAAAAACTGAGGCTAGATCCTGCAGGTTTGTTCAATCCATTACCAATTTCAAAACTGGTTTGGGAGGATGTTGTAAGATGGAATCTAACATTGTAAACTGAAACATATATGACAGATTTTAAGATATATGCATTAGTTTGAATTCAAATTTAAATGTACAGTTATATAAACAGTTATTAAGATTTAAATTCAAAATGGAAGTTGGCAGACAGTTACTTGATGGAAGAAACTATCAATGCCAATAGAACCATTATATAAGAGAATGCAAAGTCCCTTCTGATGCATGAGTTGTTTTCTCTTAATGAAATCGTACCATCTACTATGAGGAACATTTAGGTGAAATCAGGAGAAGACTTCAATGGAAATCAACAATCCTTCAAGTAAGAACTTAATAATTATAGAATACCAAGTCTGGTGTTATACAGATCTCATGGGCATTGAATCATTTATTCAATATGCACTTGATTAGGAATAGTCACAGTTTATAATGTCATTTAAACTTAAACAATTGGTATCAGAGCAACTATTCTCTAATTAAGTTGTTGTTGTTAGATTTAGATTTAAATACGAATTCTGGGGCAAAGACTTTAATCTGTTCTTCACTGTCTTGTGAGTTATTTGTTTAGAACAGTTACATCAGTAACATTTTGATCTGATCTGCCATTAGAACTATTATATCATGAATCATTTTATTTTATCTATTGATAATGCAGACTTCTTTTCCATCATTCTGAATACACATAGTTATAATTATGATCTGTTCGAAAGTTTATGCTAAAGTGCTGTCAAAATGGCCAAAAGCTTGAATTTGAAATTCATAAATTAGATCTTACACACACTGAATGCTGTCAAAATGGCTATGTATGAAGAAAATAATTGTTTCTACACATTAGAAACCAAATCAGATAACTTAAAATAAATTTGATATGAGTTTCCAAAGCAATTCTAATTCAAACATTTGATTTTCTGGTTCAATATATTGCTGGTGTGAATTCTAAAATATATGAGATTAGTACTCCACAAAGGATGTCAAAATCTTGAATATATACAAAGTTTTCATATTTTTGTTAAATATATTATCAAGTTCATATGATTATTCAGATATGAATATTCTTTTAGGGACTTTAAGATAATTCTAGTGTTATGATTAACTGGAGTGAATCTTGCTTATCTATTTCATTTGCAGACATGCACTTTCCACTAAGCATTAGCCAAATTGAACTACTTCATGGTTCAAACTATAGAAAATGGAAAAGTGACATTGAATTGAATCTTGGGATACTGGATTTTGATCATGTGCTGACTGAAAATCCATCAGAGCCACTGCCTGCCAATGCCACCAAAGAGAGAAAAAAGGCTTTCGAAAAATGGCATAAGTACAACAAGATGGCTCTGATATGCATTAAGAAAAGCATGACAGAAAATGTGAGGAGGAGTTCCAAATTCTAAAATGGCAAAGACATTTTTTAATGCTATTGCAGAGAAGTACAAGAGATCAGATAAGGCAGAAACTAGAAACTTAATGAATACGCTAATTAGAATGCAGTACAATGGGAAAGGAAGTGTGAGAGAGTAAATAATGAAAGGATCTGAGATAGCAAGAAAGCTGAAAGAGTTAAACATGCCGGTTGAAGAACCTTTTCTAGTGCATATGCTTTTGAACTCACTTCCAGACCAGTTCAGTCAGTTGAAGACATTATACAAAACACAGAAAGAGAAATGGAGTATCAATGAATTAATTTCACTGTGTGTAGAGGAAGAAGATGAGATACTGAAGAAGGGCAAGGAAGTTTCTGTAAACCTGATCAATAAACTATCATTCAAGAAGAGATTTGGAAATAGTAAATTCCATAAGGGAAGTTCCTCTAATTCCAAACTTTCTGTGAAGACTGACAACATTAAAGGTAAGTTTACAAAACCTTCAGACATTAAGAAATGTTTTTTCTGTAAGAAAACAGGCCACTTTAAGAAAGATTGTGAAGGTTTCAAAGCTTGGCCTGATAAGAAGGGTAATTTTTTGACTAAATCTGTTTTCAATGTTATTTCTAATACTTATGTTTCTGATAACTCATGGTGGTTTAACACATGCTCACCTATTCATATTGTCAATTCATTACAGGGATTATCAAGGATAACAATCCCAGACATAAATGAGACAAAGGTGTGCACTGCAAATGGTCAAAGAGTAGTTGTTAAGGCTATAGGAGTTGTCAATTTGGTCTTTGAAAATAACTATGTATTAGAACTAACTAATGTGTATTATATTCCTGAAATAAAAAGGAACCTCATCTCTGGTTCCTTATTTGTATCAAACAATGGTTTTAGGTTTTCAAGTGATAATAAAATTATGTATTTCTATGTTAAATCAAAATGTTTTGGAGATGCAAATCTCATTGGAGACTATTGGGTGGTTAATTGTTCAATTCCCTCTACAGTTTCTGACATGAGCAGAGATATATTCAGTATTGGCAATATTTCAGGAAATAAAAGAAAATCCAAACAATATTCTTCATCTGTTTTGTGGCACAAAAGACTTGGCCACATTTCAAAGGAAAGAATGAAGAAACTTGTTAAACAGGAAATTTTGCAGCATTTGGATTTTTCTGATTTTGATACATGTGTTGACTGTCTAAAAGGGAAAATGTCCAACTCAAGGAAAACTGGTTCTAAAAGAAGTGAAGTTTTACTTGAATTAATCCACACTGACATATGTGGACCTTTTTCCGTAAAAACTATTTGTGGAAATTGTTATTTTCTAACTTTTATAGATGATTTTTCAAGGTACTGTTATATATATTTGATTTCTGAAAAATCTCAAGCTTTAGATATCTTCATAATCTATAAAACTGAAGTAGAAAGACAGACAGGTAAACTAATTAAGGATGTTTGGTCTGATCGAGGAGGTGAATTTTATGGAAGATTTACAGAAAAGGGACAACAAAAGGGTCCATTTGCACTCTATTTGGAAAAGTGTGGTATTGTGGCTCAATACACCACTCCTTATAATCCTCTGTAGAATGGAGTTCCAGAAAGGAGGAATAGAACCTTAATGAATATGGTAAGGAGCATGATTGTCAGATCTGGTTTACCAAAATCCTTGTGGGGAGAAGCATTGAAGACTGCTAACTATATTTGTAACAGAACTCCAAGTAAAGCAGTACAAAAGACTCCATTTGAGAGGTGGTGTGGATATAAACCTAGTTTAAACCATTTTCATGTCTGGGGATGCAAAGCTAAAGCAAGAGTTCATAGTGGTGACAATGGAAAACTTGATTCCCAATCTGTAAGTTCCTATTTTATTGGCTATTGTGAAAAGTCAAAGGGTTATAAATTTTATTGCCCAGAAAGAGGAACCAGAATTGTTGAGTCACATAGAGAAACATTTTATGATGAATTAATTGAAAAACAAAGCATTGTGAATGATAAGCTAGATATTGCAGAAGAACCTGCTAAACAAATTGAAGAATGATTTATTTATCCTACTATAAATTTGGACTCTATTGAAAATGGGAGTGCAGCCATGGAAATTATTCCAGATACCATAGAAGTTAATCAAAATGTACGCACTGAAGTCAATAATGATCCAGTTGAAGCCAATGAACAAGAAGTTGCAAATGAAGAAAATATGGAGCCTGAGCAACCAGTGATACTAAGAAGATCTAACAGAGAAAGAAAATCTGCAATTCCTGATGATTATCACATTTTTCATACTATGGCAGACGAGGTCTTTAGTGAAGAAGATGATCCTGCTACAGTTAAGGAGGCTGCAAAGTGTCAGCACTATGCAAAATGAAGGTTAGCAATGGAAGATGAATTACACAGTATGCAGAAAAATGGGGTGTGGGTTTTAGTAAACAGACCAGATGCTATTAAACCAATTGGATGCAAATGGGTGTTTAAAACAAAGAAAAATGCAGAAGGAAAAATGGAGAGATATAAAGCTCGTTTAGTGGCTAAAGGGTATAATCAGAAGGAAGGTATTGACTATGATGAGACCTTTTCTCCAGTCTCAACTAAGGATGCATTTCGGGTTATTATGGCCTTGACAGCTCATTTTAATCTTGAATTACACCAAATGGATGTCAAAACAGCCTTCTTGAATGGAGATCTGTATGAAGAAATATATATGTTGCAACCAGAGGGTTTTGTGGAGGATGAGAACAAAGTATGCAAGCTTAGAAAGTCAATATATAGCCTCAAACAAGCTTCCAGACAGTGGTATTTAAAGTTTGACACTGTTATTACTACTTTTGGTTTTCTAGAAAATAAATTGGATGAGTGCATTTATATGAAGACCAGTGGGAGTAATTTTATTATATTGGTCTTATATGTTGATGATATTTTGCTTGCTAGTAGTAGTGTTGGTCTTTTGAAGGACACTAAAAGATTTTTGCTAGATCAGTTTGACATGAAGGATATGGGGGAGGCTCATTATTTGCTTGGTATTGAAATAGCTAGAAACAGGAAGCATTATACTTTAGGACTTTCTCAAAGAAATTACATTCATAAAGTGCTTCAAAGGTTTGGGATGCAAAACTGTAATTCTGGAGACTGTCCAATGTCAAAGGGAGATAAGTTGCATAAAGGACATTGTCCTAAAAATGCTTTAGAAAGGAGAAAATGGAAAACATGCCATATGCAAGATTAGTTGGGAGTTTGATGTATGCACAAGTTTGTACAAGACCTGATATTGCTTTTGCTATAAACATGCTCTCTAGATTTCAATCAAATGCTGGTCATGAGCATTGGGTGGCAGGTAAGAAGGTTTTGAGGTATTTGAAGAAGACAAAAGACTATATGTTGGTTTATAGAAGAATAGAAGATCGGGAACTGGAAGTTAAAGCTTATATAGATGCCTCATACAAATCTGATGTAGACAATCTAAAATCTACATCAGGTTACATTTTTCAGTTAGCTGGAGGAGCAATTTCCTGGAAAACATCAAAACAAACTTTGACATTAACTTCAACCTTCCAAGCAGAATACATAGCAATTTTTGAAGCCACTGGACAAGCATTGTGGTTAAAGAATTTTATAGCTAAATTGAAGTTATTGGATTCTATTGAAAAACCTATGTCAATTTATTAAGACAATTCATCGGCAGTGTTTTTCTCAAAGAATAACAAGAGGTCTTCTGGGTCCAGAAATATAGATGTGAAATATTTTGCTGTCAGAGAGAGTGTTCATGATGGAGATATTGAAGTAATCAAGATTGGAACTCGTGAGCATCTTGCAGATCCTCTAACCAAAGCATTACCAGTTTCTGAGTTTATTAAACATGTAAAGAACATGGGAATTTCAGATAGCATTGATGCTGGACAGATATGAAGATATAATATAGGTTCTGTAGTGTCATTATGTATCCCATTATGTTTAATGTGAATAAAGTGATCAGTACACTATATTTGATTTTAATTTCACAAAAACTTCATTATTGCTAGCATTTTGCAGATTAAGCATTACTATCTTTACAGTAAGACTGTAGTTTACAGTTTTTCAGCTTTGTGTAATTAAAATTTTAAATATGCAGATATTTATATATGTTTATATAGAATCGATTATTGAGGTTGAAACATATATTACTGTTTATACTGAAGCTCATGTGATTATGTTTAACTGCATAGTGATATCAGAATGCAAATGTTTTCTTAATTCATCAAGTCATTTTGGTTTCCTTGTAGCTATTATATAATTGACAGAGGTTGTACAAATGGATGTTTAAATTGAAGTGCACAATACAGTTTACAGATATTGGTGTGTATATTTTGAATCTGAGTTTCATAACATTGTCAAGATTCAGTGGGAGATTGTAAGATGGAATCTAACATTGTAAACTGAAACATATATGATAGATTTTAAGATATATGCATTAGTTTGAATTCAAATTTAAATGTACAGTTATATAAACAGTTATTAAGATTTAAATTCAAAATGAAAGTTGGCAGACAGTTACTTGATGGAAGAAACTATCAATGTCAATAGAATCATTATATAAGAGAATGCAAAGTCCCTTCTGATGCATGAGTTGTTTTCTCTTAATGAAATAGTACCATCAACTATAAGGAACATTTAGGTGAAATCAGGAGAAGACTTCAATGGAAATCAACAATCCTTCAAGTAAGAACTTAATAATTATAGAATACCAAGTCTGATATTATACAGATCTCATGGGCATTGAATCATTTATTCAATATGCACTTGATTAGGAATAGTCACAGTTTATAATGTCATTTAAACTTAAACAGATGTTACTATGGATTTTATTGAAGGGTTGCCAAAGAGCCAAGGAAAGAGTGATTTTGGTAGTTGTGGATAGATTAACTAAGTATGCAGATTTCATTCATTTATCTCATCCACACACTTCTTCCTCAGTTGCACAACTATTTGTTGAGAATGTCACCAAGTTGCATGGTATGCCAAGGAGACCCTATCTTTGTCAGTGAGTTTTGGAGGGAGTTTTTAAGCTACAGGGCAGTGATCTAAAGCATACTACAGCCTATCACCCTAAGCTGATGGTCAATCAGAAATTGTTAATAAAGCCTTGGATGTACCTGTGGCCAAAAACCTGGAGATTGGGTGAGATGGATGAGTTGGGGTGAATACTGGTACACTACTAATTGACAGGTGTCAATTGGAGTATCTCCTTTATACAGTGTAGGCCACCTCCAACCCCACAACTTTATATTCTAGGCACATCAAGAGTTCAAGCTATAGAGCATGATCTGAAGGAGAGAGATGCCATTCTGACTTTGCTCAAAGACAACATGTTACTAGCATAGCTAAGGATGAAACTCCAAGCTGATAAGAAGAGAACTGGCAGGGAGTTTCGAGTAGGAGATAAGGTTTTTATTAAATTACAGCCTTACAGGTAGGTCTCTTTGAAGTACTATATCTCTCATAAACTCGAATTTTTTGCTGTACTGGGCCACTTTTTGAAACTTTTTGCGATTTTAGGCCACATCCCAAACTATTAGCATTTTTGGCTAGCCAGTGCCACGTCAGCAGCGGCCGCTGTTGGGAATAGCGGTCTCTTCATAGCGACCAACACATTTGACTCCCACACTTAGCAGATTATAGAGGGTATTGTATAATTGCAAACCAGTTGGTGTAACTGAGGTTGCTATTGTCAGTAGCGCCCTCGTCTAACTAAGGTCGCTATTCCCAATAGCAACCTTAGGTGGGCCTAAAACTGATTGGGCCTAACCTGCGGTCGCTATTGGGAATAGCGACCTTAGTTATACAAGGCCGCTATCGGGAATAGCATCCTTGGTTATACAAGTCGTGTCCATTATACAATATCCTCTTTACAAGCTGACAAGGGGGGGAGGTCGCAATGAAGAGACCGCTATTCCCAATAGCGGCCGCTGCTGACGTGGCATTGGCTAGCCAAAAGTGCTAATAGTTTGTGAACTGGCCTAAAATCGCAAAAAGTTTCAAAAAGTGGCCCAGTACAGCAAAAAATTCCATAAACTCTCTCCCAAGTACTATGGTCCATATGAGATAGTTGAAAGAATTGGCAAGGTAGCTTACAAACTTCTTCTTCCTGCTACTGCACAAATTCACCATGTTTTCTATGTTCTAGACTAAAACAGTGCCATGGGCCTCATGTACCTGAATTGGTTACTGACCCTCCATCTTTGCTGGGACGAAGACATTCCTGTTCTTTAGCCTGAGAGCATTCTCTCTAGGGATATCTTTAAGGAAGGTCATCGAGCGGGAATGAAGCTATTAGTGAAATGGACGGACAAGTCTGCTAAAGATTCGACTTGGATGGATGTGGATGTTCTTCGTAGAAAATTTCCCACCTTTGACCTTGAAACAAGGTCAATTTCAATAGGGGAGGGATGATAGGAGGGTATTGATACATCAGATTTGACCAGGCTGAGATTGAGGCTGCATATATGGGAGTATCGATTGTGTATCAGTTCTCTACTTTGCTTTTTCTTTTAAATTGATGTAATGGGCTAATATTGAGAGTAAATAGGCAAGGCCCAGCCCATGTAATAAGCAAAAATATGTTGTTAGAGCATTTGTAGTCGTTGGCTATATAGCCAAAATTTGAAAAAAAAAAATAGAAAAGTGTGAGCTGTAGTCGTTGGCTATATACCCAAAATTTGGATTTTGAGTGAACAGTATGCTGCCATATTTGGAAGCTGATATGGGTATTTTGGAAAAAAATAGTCGACGAAATATGATCTTTTGTCATCGGACGGGAAATGATTTCTCCTCCGATCCAATTTTTTTTTAAAAACTGATCAGAATGGAAATCATTTTCCTTCCGATCGAATTAAAAAAAAAAAAAAAAAAAAAGGAACACAGACGGTAGATCATCTACTATCCCATGCCAAAATTTCCAATATATAGCCAAAAATCCTAGAGACTATAGCCTATAAACTTTTCTATGTGTATAGATTAGGTTTAATTGAAATTTAATTAAGAATTAAGATTTATTTAAGATTTAATAAGATTTAATTATGATTAAATTAACAGTTAATTAGGAATTAATTATGATTTTATTTTTTTTTAATCTCAGACAGGAAATGATTCCCTGTTCGATGGTTTCTAATTTTTTTAAAAAAATTAAAAATTAATGGATGGAAATTCATTTTGCGTCCGTCGACTTTAAATTATGAAAACCCAAAATTTATGTTAGAACGACTGCAGCACAAACCCAAATTTCCTTTTCTATATGCCAAATACCTAAAATTTAGAATTGAATGACTACATATGCTCTTAGAGAGGGGCATCTTTATGTTAGAGATGACATAATCAATTAGAGTGTCAAATCAGTGCATTCGGGTCTCTAATCTTGAGGCTGTTCATCCTATAAATAGGTATATACCTGTAATTTGATTCTTGATATGGGTCAGATGACGTGGCCCCTCCTGGGCCACAAGATCCCCTCAAAAAGCGTACACCGCCAGCTCATCCGGATCTGCCACATCAGCTTGGAAACCACCCACGTTTCCGCCACGTTAGCCCTAAACCACCCCGGGCCTGTGCCACGTCAGGCCTACGGGCAACCGGGTCCAGACCCGGCCCCAAACGGGTCCAGACCCGGTTGGCTTCTCCTATAAATACCAGACCCTCCACCCCTTCCCAAGGTAATCCATTTTTTCCCTCTCAAACCCTAGTTACTGTTACTCTCTTTCAGTCGGTGTTCCTAGACCGTGTGCAGGTACACGAGACTCCGGATCCGAACCTCCAGATCTGAACCGAGCCTCCAGGTTCGAACCAAGCATCCAATCTCTGCCTCACTCACGTCTAGTCCTGAACCGTTCCCCCGGCTGAGAGTCGGGACCACCGTCCGCACACAGGATTCCACAAAAATACAAATCGAGAAGAACTAACACCTGGTGCATCCACACCCCCCAAAAACAAACCTCATCAGGTTGGCACCGTCTGCGGGAAACCGCTAGTGCAGACACCAGCCAGAGCTCAGCCATCAACGGTAACCCGTCCATCCGAGCTCACATGGCGCCCAAGCCCAGAAGAGTTGTCACCTCTGCATGTCGCCAGGACGTCCGTCCTCAGGACATCCCTGTCGATGCTCATGGATCCAACAATCTGGGGATCAGCCACGGACACCAGTTGGTGGCCTCCCGTTCGGTCGTACCCGACCTACGCGGGGTCATCTAGAATCGACAAGAAAGCCAGACTAGGGGAGGGGCCGCTTCCAACTCGGTCCTGAACCATCCCAGACCTCTGCCCCAAGGGCGGGCGCCGGAGCTCAGCCGCGTCGACAGGAGGCCGGCGGCCCAACATAGCCTGGCTGAACGAGCCCCGATCACCCACCAGGAGTTCCAGGACTTCTGGAAAGAGATCATGGAGGCCATCCGCGGGGTCCCCGTCGACGAGACGGACTGCCTCTCTAACTCACGCACAGACATCGAGGCCAGCACATCCTGTGGCCCAACTGTCCCGCCGGAGTATGACGATGACATCTTGAAATGCCTCCAGGAAATGGAAGACCGCCTCGACCACTTTGGCGATGGAGGCCCGAGGTCGGCCCAGGGGCACAGGCCCACTCGACCTCCTTTCTCCACCTCCATCTTGCAGGCCGAAATACCCCGAAATTTCCGCCCCCCACAATCCGAGATTTACGATGGTAAGGGCGATCCTGCTGATCACATGGAGGGCTTCAAGACCCTCATGATGATTCACAACGCATCGGATCCCCTCTTATGCCGCGCCTTTTCCCGCCACCCTCCGGAGCCCGGCTCGGGAATGGTTCTCCAAGCTCACCCCCGGCTCCGTCTACTCCTTCGACCAACTGGAGGGCAACTTCCTAGCCCACTTCGTGACCAGCCGAAAGGCCGAAAGGACGAGTGCATCCCTACTGGGCCTCCGACAGAAGGAAGGGGAGTCGCTCCGGCTGTTCATCCGAAGGTTCACTACGAAGGCGAGGTCGGTCTCCTCCCTCGACCCAGGGGTCGCCTCGGCAGCATTCCGGCACAACATCCGACACGGTCAGCTGAAGGCTTCCCTGGAGAAGAAACCTCCAATAGATTTCCTTGACCTCCTCAACCGGGTTGAGAAGTACATCCGGGCTGAGGAGGCCTTGATCCCGAGGACTCCAAAGATATTCCCGAAAAGGGAAAATGGAAGATCGACGAGGCGGAGCCAGCAAAGAAGGTCCTGAAAGAAGGGGACATCACAAAGAGGGTTCCTCCAGTCCCCCGATTCGAGAGATACACTCCGCTGACACAGAACGTGTCAATTGTCCTCTTAGCAATCGAAGATAGGGACCTCGTGCAATACCCTCCTCGACCGACCAACAGCAACAAGAAAAAAGATCAGCGGTTCTACTGCCGCTTCCACCGGGACAACGGGTACGACACGGACCATTGCCGCGCCCTGAAGGACGAGATCGAGGCCCTCATCCAACGAGGATACCTCTGGAAGTTCAAACGGGAAGACGCTCGGGACCAGAGGGACACAAGGAACATGTAATACCCTAATTTTTCATTTATGAGAATTATTATTTTTGTATTATTAAATTGTACGTATTGTGCACGTGCATATCTTGTATGTATAAATTCTATTTTTATAAAGTTATTTTTCATTACATAAACAAATGAGTGTATATATATATATATATGTGTGTGTGTGTGTGTGTGTGTGTGTGTGTGTGTGTGTGTGTGTGTGTGTGTGTGTGTCTTTTCTATTATTTTTATTAAAGCCTATTTTGATAAGTGATATGGCTAAAAATAGGATTAAATCGGGACCGTTCATATCGGACACAAATCTTAAAGCTCAGGGGTAAAACAGTAATTTCACCTACTAACGGGTCTGAAATAGGAACTGGGTCTTTCTTCACGACCCAATAACCCACGAACGGATCCACCTCAACTGGGTACGGGTCCCAACCCGAAACACACCCAGTCCAGCAAGATAAAATCAAGGTCTCTGATTAATCCTAATCAACGGCCCTGATTCACATCTATCTTTTCACTGGGGATTAGGGATACATTCCTTATCTGATTACGGGGATTATATTCCTTATCAGATCACGGGAATTACATTCCTAATCTGATCCCTAAGGCGCCTATAAATACCCCCCATCCATCTCCATTAAGAGGTAATCAATCTTTTGCCAATTTACGCTCTTTCATAATCATTTCTGGTTACTGACTTGAGCGTCGGAGGGTGCGTCGCCGGGATCAACCCCGGTGTCTCGCACTTTTTGCAGGTGAACGGCAGGAGCAACGGTCAAACTCCGGCGGAACAGGTGATAGGTTTGCTATTCAAAGTTTTCCAAGAATCCACAAATACTATCTGTTTGCCCCCATACCAGATTTAGCGGCAACAGATTGGCGCCGTCTGTGGGAAACAAACGAATAGCGGCCTCCCCTCTTCCCGTTGGTCAGATCTTCTTCAGCCATGCATCCAAAACAGAAGGGGAAGGCAGCGGTCTCCAACCGAAGAACCACTTCTCTTCCTCCACTCCCTCCTCCAGTTCAAGGTGCTCCTACTCAACAGGCCCCTCTAGGGTCTCGGGGGGCTGCCCAGGGGTGCTCCCGTCAGAGTCGTCCGAAGCAACATCCTCCTCATGATCAAGTCGCGGGTCCCAATCTTTCAGTTGAATCTGTGGCCTCTCAAAGCCCTCCCGAGCGGGATCTTCGTCAAGTAATTGCCGACCGTCAAAGGGGGTCAACCTCAGAACTCGCCTGAATGGATGGCGAGCCCTTGGTCGAGTCCATCAACTCGAAAACTCAGGAGCTTCAAGAATCTGAACCCCCCGACGACCGAGGACTAGAAGATCCCCTCCACCGAGGAGGCAAAGAGGGTCCCCTCAGTGCCATTGGCGGAGAACTCATTCTCCAATAAGCCGAGCCACACATAGGGACCGCCAAACTGGAGAGGCACTAGTCACAAGGGCAGATCTCTAAGACTTCCAAGCGACAGTCTTAAGGGCCCTCAATATCGCCCCAAAGAACGACCAGCGGCCACATACTCATGAGCCAGCTAGGAGCCACCGTCTTCACACTCTCAGTCCTCGTCCTTCTCCAAGCTACCATCGCCGCAGCCCCAGTCCATCCTCGTACGATGATGAGTCCCGGGGCTCGGCAAGATATAATCAAAGAGAAGACTCAGTCTACCGCCGTCTCCACGAGATGGAGAGGCACCTCGGCCGAATTAACAGGGAAGAAGAGCAATAGGCGACAAACCTTTGCCCGAGCAGACCTCCATTCTCCCGCACCATCATGGAGGCCCCCATCCCAGAGAACTTCAAGTCCCCTTACTTCGAATCGTATACCGGGGAGTCAGACCCCGTGGATCACATAGAGAGTTTCAAAACTCTCATGATGATCTACCATACTTCAGATGCCCTCCTCTGCAAGATCTTCCCTGCCACACTGAAGGGGTCTGCGCGAGAATGGTACTCTCGACTCGCCCCGGCCTCCATCTTCTCATTCGATCAGTTCGAAGGGCTCTTCCTTACTCATTTCGTGAGTAGCCGCCGAGCTGAGAAAACAAGTGTATCTCTGGTGACCCTCAATCAAGAAAAGGGTGAACGCCTAAGAGATTACGTTCGACGCTTCACCACCGAAGCCCGGTCCATTCCCTCCCTCAACCAGTCAGTAGCCTCTGCCGCATTCGAGCGCAACGTCACTAATGCCAACCTCAGGGCATCCCTTGCCAAGAAGCCTCCTCGGGACTTCTCAGAGCTCCTACTTAGGGTAGAGAAGTACATACGAGCGGAAGAGGCTCTCAACCCCCTTGCTCTTAAGGAGACATCTTCCGGGAACAAATGGAAGAACACAAGTGAAGAGGGGACCCAAAAATTCCAGAAGGACAGTAATGGCCAGTGCCGTTCGACTCCACATTTTGAGAAGTTCACCCCCCTCATTGCTAATATATTAGAAGTTCTTATGGAGGTGGACAAGGAAGGACTACTCCGCGCTCCCCCTAGAATGAATACCCCTAGCAAGAAGAGGAACAAAGATAAGTGGTGCCGCTTTCACAGGGACCACGGCCACGACACGAATGATTGTCGGGCTCTGAAGGAGGAGATCGAAGAACTTATACAGCGGGGGCACCTGATCAAGTTCGTCCAAAAAGAGGGGCCGAGCTTCCCCCCTGAGGAGCAAACAAGCGAACAAAAAAGTCCGCCGAGCCTCAAGACTCAGAATCTCCTAACTCCTCCCAAGAGGTCTTCACCTTATTATAGAAGTAGGATCTTGATTTTCAATAAGGCCGATGCTTGTAACTCGGCCAACAGTATGTAATAATGGCTCGCCCTATTGAAGCGGCCACTTAGTTTATCTCAATAAAACTTTACATTTTTCATTAAAAATCATTGCTCTTGCTTCTTCTCTATCTCTTCGAGTCACATTTACGACTCGTTAAATGGTGAGTTCAGAGTCCAACTTCTTCTACATGGCTGTTCCCGCAACTCACTAAGCTCTAACAACGAGTTCGGAGTCCAACACTTGGCTCGATTCCGCTTCAAATAACTTGCTCTTAAGCGAGTTAGAAGTGGTTCGTCATTCGGAATTGCTCCCACAACCGTTGAATCCCTCTAACGACGAGTTCGGAGTCCAACACTTGGCTCGATTCCGCTTCAAATAACTTGCTCTTAAGCAAGTTACAAGTGGTTCGCCATTCGAAATTGCTCCCACAACCGTTGAATCCCTCTAACGACGAGTTCGGAGTCCAACACTTGGCTCGATTCCGCTTCAAATAACTTGCTCTTAAGCGAGTTAGAAGTGGTTCGCCATTCGGAATTGCTCCCACAACCATTGAATCCCTCTAACGACGAGTTCGGAGTCCAACACTTGGCTCGATTCCGCTTCAAATAACTTGCTCTTAAGCGAGTTAGAAGTGGTTCACCATTCGGAGCTGCTCCTACAACTGTTGATTCTCTCACTTAAAAATCAAGTTCAGAGCTCACAACTCTCTCCTAGAGTTGCTCCTCAAACTTGTCTCCCAAAATGGCTCTCTTCCAGAGTCAAGCTCTTCACTCCGCTCACCTCCGAAGCGGACCTCTTCTCGACGAGTTCGGAGCTCACAACTCTCTCCTAGAGTTCCTCCTCACACTCGTCTCCTAAATGGATCTCTCCTAGAGTCAAGCTCTTCGCTCCGCTCGCCTCCGAAGCGGACCTCTTCTCAACGAGTTCGGAGCTCACAACTCTCTCCTAGAGTTCCTCCTCACACTCGTCTCCCAAATGGCTCTCTCCTAGAGTCAAGCTCTTCGCTCCGCTCGCCTCCGAAGCGGACCTCTTCTCAACGAGTTCGGAGCTCACAACTCTCTCCTAGAGTTCCTCCTCACACCCGTCTCCCAAATGGCTCTCTCCTAGAGCCGAGCTCTTCGCTCCGCTCACCTCTGAAGCGGACCTCTTCTCAACGAGTTCGGAGCTCACAACTCTCTCCTAGAGTTCCTCCTCACACTCATCTCCCAAATGGCTCTCTCCTAGAGCCAAGCACTTCGCTCCGCTCGCCTCCGAAGAGGACCTCTTCTCAACGAGTTCGGAGCTCACAACTCTCTCCTAGAGTTCCTCCTCACACTCGTCTCCCAAATGGCTCTCTCCTAGAGCCAAGCTCTTCGCTCCGCTCGCCTCCGAAGAGGACCTCTTCTCAACGAGTTCGGAGCTCACAACTCTCTCCTAGAGTTCCTCCTCACACTCGTCTCCCAAATGGCTCTCTCCTAGAGTCAAGCTCTTCGCTCCGCTCGCCTCCGAAGCAGACCTCTTCTCAACGAGTTCGGAGCTCACAACTCTCTCCTAGAGTTCCTCCTCACACTCGTCTCCCAAATGGCTCTCTCCTAGAGCCAAGCTCTTCGCTCCGCTCGCCTCCGAAGAGGACCTCTTCTCAACGAGTTCGGAGCTCACAACTCTCTCCTAGAGTTCCTCCTCACACTCGTCTCCCAAATGGCTCTCTCCTAGAGTCAAGCTCTTCGCTCCGCTCGCCTCCGAAGTGGACCTCTTCTCAACGAGTTCGGAGCTCACAACTCTCTCCTAGAGTTCCTCCTCACACTCGTCTCACAAATGGCTCTCTCTTAGAGTCCAGCTCTTCGCTCCGCTCGCCTCCGAAGCGGACCTCTTCTCAACGAGTTCGGAGCTCACAACTCTCTCCTAGAGTTCCTCCTCACACTCGTCTCCCAAATGGCTCTCTCCTAGAGTCAAGCTCTTCGCTCCGCTCGCCTCCGAAGCGGACCTCTTCTCAACGAGTTCGGAGCTCACAACTCTCTCCTAGAGTTCCTCCTCACACCCGTCTCCCAAATGGCTCTCTCCTAGAGCCGAGCTCTTCGCTCCGCTCACCTCCGAAGCGAACCTCTTCTCAACGAGTTCGGAGCTCACAACTCTCTCCTAGAGTTCCTCCTCACACTCGTCTCCCAAATGGCTCTCTCCTAGAGTCAAGCTCTTCGCTCCGCTCGCCTCCGAAGCGGACCTCTTCTCAAGGATTTCGGAGCTCACAACTCTCTCCTAGAGTTCCTCCTCACAGTCGTCTCCCAAATGGCTCTCTCCTAGAGTCAAGCTCTTCGCTCCGCTCGCCTCCGAAGAGGACCTCTTCTCAACGAGTTCGGAGCTCACAACTCTCTCCTAGAGTACCTCCTTACACCCGTCTCCCAAATGGCTCTCTCCTAGAGCCGAGCTCTTCGCTCCGCTCACCTCCGAAGCGGACATCTTCTCAACGAGTTCGGAGCTCACAACTCTCCCCTAGAGTTCCTCCTCACACTCGTCTCCCAAATGGCTCTCTCCTAGAGCCAAGCACTTCGCTCTGCTCGCCTCCGAAGAGGACCTCTTCTCAACGAGTTCGGAGCTCACAACTCTCTCCTAGAGTTTCTCCTCACACTCGTCTCCCGAATGGCTCTCTCCTAGAGCCAAGCACTTCGCTCCGCTCGCCTCCGAAGAGGACCTCTTCTCAACGAGTTCGGAGCTCACAACTCTCTCCTAGAGTTCCTCCTCACACTCGTCTCCCAAATGGCTCTCTTCTAAAGCCAAGCTCTTCGCTCTGCTCACCTCAAAGGATGGGTCTTCCCACGGGTCTTACGTGGGTCTTCCCAGCACATCTTCTCCGCCCCTAGGAGTGGATCTCCTCTTCAAAAATCCCAAAGACCAAAACTCTCCTTTACCTCATGAATACAAGGATGTTGCCTGGCTATTTTGACCATGAAGGAGGGTGAATCTTCATCTCACTCCTAAAGAGAAGTTGTAGATCTTCGAATTAGCTTCGAAACAAGGGGTCGCACGCCCCGAGCCGACCTCCGTAGCACCGGGAACATCGAGAAGAACTCTCCAGGGACCTCGGCACATGCTGACGAGCGTTCTTGTCACCGACCATGTTACATGGAAAGTTGGGGTTCGGCACCAGCTGCCGAGCGCTCTTGACACCGACCATGTTACATGAAAAGTTGGGATTCGGCACCAGCTGCCGAGCGCTCTTGACACCGACCATGTTACATGGAAAGTTGGGGTTTAGCACCAGCTGTCGAGCGCTCTTGACACCGACCATGTTACATGGAAAGTTGGGGTTCGGCACCAGCTGCCGAGCGCTCTTAACACCGACCATGTTACATGGAAAAGTTGGAGTTCGGCACCAGCTGCCGAGCGCTCTTGACACCGACCATGTTACATAAAAAATCGGACCTCGGCACCCCTTCACCGAACGCTCTTAGCACCGACCCACAAACAACACAAAAAAAAAAAAGAATTAAAGGGCAAAACAGGTCGGTTTAGACCCATTAAGGATCCAAACCCAAACCCACTTCTTCTCCAACACATTTGGCACCAAAACAAACCAGAGGAAAAAAATAATAAAAACCCAGCGACCTCTTCTCTTCTTCACTGCACCAAACACCTCCTTCAACCTCCGACCTCGTCGACACCAAACTTGACACCGAGCTCCTCCTCCAATGGCTAGCTCCACTCCGCTCGTCGAGGTCGTTCGCCACCTCCATCTTCGAGCACGTCTCCCATCGCCAAGCTTACAAAGTCTCCGCCACCTGCAAGCGCTTCGAGCTCATCTGCCGAGCTCGTCTCCACTCGCCATCAGCTCCCTCCTCGAGCTCCGCCATGGCTGACCACGATGCCGAGCTCCGAGCTCCGTCATCTCCTCAAGCTCCGTCGAGCTCCCACCTTGAGCGAGCTCCACCGCGGCCGAGCTCCACCTTCGCCGTGCCTCCCCTTCGTCGAGCTTCTCCCCACCGAGCTCATCAACTGAGCTACGAGCTCCTCTACCTCGACGAAGCTCCGAACTCCACTTCGCCACCTCCAACACCGAGCTCGTCTCTACAGCGTCGAGCTCCAAAACCCAATGTCAGCTCCTCTCGCCGAGCATCTCTCCTCGCCCACCAATTCCTCGCCATGCCGAAGTTCCAACCTCTTCGTCCACTATCCTGAGCTTCGAGACCCCTCCGAGCTCTCCAACCGGTGCCGAGTCGAGCTCCCTCCTTCGGCGAGCTCCCAAGTGCCCCGCCATGGCCAAGCTCCGTCAACACCAAGATCCACCCTTACCTCAATGCGTCGAGCTCCCTTTCGAGCGAAGCTCCGAACCCATTAGTGAGCCCCTACACCTCCGCTGAGCTTCGACCTCGACCTTCCGCCGTCGACGCTTCTCCCAAACCAATGGAGGAGCGAGCATGGCGTGGATTTTGACGAGGTGGTTGGAGGTGAGGTCGGAATGGGTTTCACGAAGAAGAAGCAGAGAATCGAAGCTGAAGACGGGGGAGAAGAAAAAACAGAGGAAGAAACGAAGAAGCAGCGGAGAAAGAAAAGAAAAAAAAAAGTCAACAGTTGACTGCCATGTGGCGTCCACATGAACTTCGGCCACTTTTTGCCGAGAGTTCTTGACACCGAGCATATTACACCAAAAAAATGGCCTCCTCTCCCTCCTCCCGATGCGCGCTCGCTTGATCGTGATCAACGCATATGATCGTGCCACGTGTCCAGGTAATATTTAATTAATTAATTAATTAATTTGTTTTAATTATTTAAAAAATCTGAAAAAAAATATTTAAAAATCGAAAAAAATTAAATAAAAAATCTAAAAATAATTATAAATTCAGAAAATTCTGAAAAATATAATTATTTAATTAGAATAATTATTTAATATTTTCGATAATTAATTATTTAATTCGGAAAATGAATAAAAAATTCAAAAAAATGAGAAAAATTTCAGAAAAATCTGGAAAATCACCAAAAATCCAGAAAATTCTGAGGATATTTTTGGGTATTTTACAAGCCCAGAATAACACCGTTACACCCCCGAGAAAGATCCAAACTCCCTTAAGAACACCGATAAAATCTCGTACGCCATTAGAACAACAAAACTACTCCTCAAAGACTGAAAAAACTCAGTCTCTAGAAGTGGGGGGCTCGTGATATGGCTAAAAATAGGATTAAATCGGGACCGTTCACATCGAACACGAATCTTAAAGCTCAGGGGTAAAACGGTAATTTCACCTACTAACGGGTCTGAAAGAACTGGGTCTTTCTTCATGACCCAATAACCCACGAACGGATCCACCTCAACTGGGTACGGGTCCCAACCCGAAACACACCCAGTCCAGCAAGATAAAATCAAGGTCTCTGATTAATCCTAATCAACGGCCCTGATTCACACCTATCTTTTCACTAGGGATTAGGGATAAATTCCTTATCTGATTACGGGGATTATATTCCTTATCATATCACAGGGATTACATTCCTAATCTGATCCCTAAGGCACCTATAAATACCCCCCATCCATCTCCATTAAGAGGTAATCAATCTTTTACCAATTTATGCTCTTTCATAATCATTTCTGGTTACTGACTTGAGCGTTGGAGGATGCGTCGCGGGGATCAACCCCGGTGTCTCGCACTTTTTGCAGGTGAACGGCAGGAGTAACGGTCAAACTCCAGCGGAACAGGTGACAGGTTTGCTATTCAAAGTTTTCCAAGAATCCACAAATACTATCTGTTTACCCCCACACCAGATTTAGCAGCAACAATAAGCATAAGTATTTCTTTATTTTGGGCCCAATCTAATTTATTTTAAATGTAAACTATTTTGGCCCACTAAATAAAAGCCCATCAATTTATTTTCTCTGTTAATCCTCACAACTTGTAAGGTAGACATTTTCATAGACTTTTTATAATATGTGTATGTACAACTTTTTAGAATAGGGGGGCTTCAGAGACACGTGCATTGCACTAGCACGTGTCTTTGTGCTTGTTCATTGGTTGGCCGGGTAGGAATGGGAGGGAAAAAGAGAGAGTGGAGCTGTGGGAGGTGGTTTTGTGATCATGGTTGGTTGCTACAACTTCTCATTAAATCCTAGCTCTTGTTTCCTAACTCCTAGATCAATCCTAGCCTTCTAATTGCCCCAAATTCTTGTATAAATACCCCCCCCCCCCCAGCCTAATTCATCAAACCTATAGTGAAAAATACTTGTTAATAGTTGATGTTGTGTTAGTAGATAGTGAGAATAAAAGATTGAGAGAGAGAGTTGAGTGTGCTTGCATTTGAAAGGAGGCCGGCAACACATCCAAGGAGGCTCGAGTTGCACTACAAGCAAGGAGGAGAAACACTTTTGGGCAAGCTCAAGCTAGGAGGAGAAGAGCTCTTTCATTCTAGGAGTCGTTTTTGTGGTTTTCTTTCCAAAATAGGTGGGTGATTTTCCTTACTTCTAATTCTAGATACCATGCTAGGAATGATGATATAATTAGCATGAAAGAAACTAATAAGAATACATTTTTAACTTGAAAAAGGACTTGCTAGATGATTTAGTAAATGCTTGGTGAATTGTATGATAATTTGTCATGAATCTTAATATTGTAGTAAAAAAAAAAAGAAATTGCTATGTAGTTATGAAAATGTTATTTTGGGACCATGATAATGTAGAAATCGATTATCAATTACTAGTAGAATGAATTGTTGATTTGTGCACTAAATGAACTATTGTGTTGCAAATTCTAAAGAATGAAACTTATCACGAGCATTGTTTGTTAATAAAATAAAAGAACAGCAAATTATAGTTCTAATATGAGTTGTTTTGGTAGAGAAATTACTATCTTGAAATGTTGTGTATGTAGGCATAAGAATTTGTATTTGCCATAAGAAATATATGTTTTAATGTCAAAAAATTATTTTAAGAATACTGGTGTGTTGATTCGAGATAAAATCAGTAATCTGGAGATTTTCGTAACAGTATGTGCAAGTAAAATGAAGATAAGAGCTTTTGAACATCAAAAATGTTTAATAAAATAGAGAGTCGAGGTAAATGGATTTCGAGTTGTAGTTCTGACAACTTGAGCTCGTATCTCAAGTGGTCGGCGAGTCGGCTCTGGCGCTTCTGTAGCAAAGGCGCGTCTCTGGGGTCATTGGTTTGATACCCTGCACTCACTCTTTTTGTGTGTTGGTTTAAATAATCCGAGACCAAAACTGAGAGTATATGACTCTCTGACTCCCTTTTATATCGCAAGCACACTTCGACCTAGTGGTCGGTGCGTGGGGCTGTCTTCTCCAAGGTTGCTGGTTCGATTCTGGTTATAGCCAGATTTTATTTTTTTGACAATTTGATTTTGTTGGGACTTTCTTGACTTACAAAAATTCTGAAAAAAATATCTTTATTATTCTAAAATCATACACAACATATGAAAATTAATTGGGAGTTATTGGACTAAAATAAAGTGTATTTTTTGAGGTGAAATTGTATTCGAACTATTGTTTCTTACCTTTATAATTACATAAAAATGTGTGATTTTATGAGGTGATTAATATAAATAGTAAAAAGGAAGATTGATGGAAATAAAGTATAAAATCAACTTGTGTGAGTTTATTTTGCCAAATGAGTAGTATGTGGTAATTATGACTTGGTGAATAGTTGAGTTAATTAATATGGAAATAGTTGTTGGTATGAAATGCATGATTTACAATTGAACTATATGTATGAAATTTTGATTCTTGGAAAAGATTAGGAATCAATTTTTTAAATGGAAAAGAGATTTTTGAGTATGATAACTCAACTTCGTAATTATGAATTGAAATTGAGAATTAGGGTATAACCAAGACTCACACCGGCAATTGAAAGATATGAGATATGATAATTGATATAAAAGGCCAAGTTTGGGTCATGATGAAATGAAAGAAATAAGATCGGTATTAGTGAGAGTGCTGATCCTAAGAGATTGATTTTGTTCATGATTTCATTAAATTAAGGACTAGTACATAGTGAAGATGTGATGAAAGTGAGAGAAAAATACAAGTATGAGGGCCTCGAGTCTACGATGAGGGTGTGATTCACAGTTTGTCTTCACGATGCGTCGTGATATGACGTGGACACTACTCCGGAATTATCGGGATCTTGACGATGCTTATGGGGTGTTTGGTGACTGCGAGAGGATCGTGTGCCATGACGGAGGCTGAATTCTCCATAGGTTGTCTTCACGATGCGTCGTGACATGACGTGGGATTTCCCTCCAGGTTGTCTATACATGAGCTCGTTACTCATAGAAAATCTAGGATACTTACCGTAGTTACAGTAGTAGATTAAGTCATGACGAGGGATTGAACCCTACAAGATGAAGAACGATTAAGGGCTTGCCTTCGGACCTATGTAGTATGGGATACATAGAATCCGAACAAGTGCGCATTAGTGTCATATGATATAAATGACTGCATTAGGGACTAAGTGCACAATCACAACACGACATCAATAGGATATTCCCCTTAGTTTGATTTGTGAACAAGTTTGTGTTTGTTAAGTATGGAAAATTATTATACTGTTTCCGACATAGAGAGGATGGTCGTGTATAATATTCGTCAGTTGAATAAACTGACGTGCCCACAGTTTCATATGCAGGATAAATGGCATGATAAAGATTAAAGAAGAACTGATGCTTAGAGATTATTCAAATATCGTTGTAATTTCATTCATGTAAATGTTGTATTTTTGCTTCCGCTGTAAAGTGTAAAGATTCATTTGTAACTCTGATGTAAAGTAAAAATTTTAAATTCCTTGTAAAATTGTATGAAGTGAAGTAAAGATCCTGTGGAATCTCGAATTCAGTTGTATTTAGAATTCAGGGTGTTACAGAGTGGTATCAGAGCACGCTTCTAAGTAGTACAAATTTATAAGGAACGACACCCTAGAAGTGGACATTAGAGTGTGGTTCGAGTCTAGAGATTTAAATGTAAGTCACTTACATTTGTGTTGCTCTATGATTTATGCTTCTTCCTCTCTATCTCTAAGATGGCGTACCACTTTGACCCAGCTAAAGATGACAACTGGCACATTATTGTGGAAGATTACTACCCCGGGCAAGCTGATTCAGACGAGGAAGATCCCGAAGAAGTAGAAGAGGAATGGCCTGAGTTCCGAGAGATCACTCCACCTTCGGATTCATCTGATGATTCTTTTAACGAAGAGGAACCAGTTCCAGGTAATCTCATTGTGTCTCTTAAGAGGCAGGCATAGATTCTATGGGAGAGAGTCGGGCTATTGGAGGCTCAGTTGGTGAAACACAAGGATGATTTTGCAGTTCTCAGTCATCGTGTGTGGGAACTCAAGAAGAGGAAAAAATGACCGATGTACTGAAGGAGGAAGTGGAGGAACTACGGGAAGAGCTTCGTGAAGCCAAGAGGAACCGTAGGAGTTAGACCGTTGTATCATCTACTGCTTTCATTTTGATGTCAGAAATGTTTTAAATTCGAATGTATAAAGTTTGAAATTTAATGAAATGGAAATGTTGACTTAAAAGTTCCTGTTTTATACTTCAAATTTAATGGATTTTTTGCATCAGAATATGGCTGGAAGACGAGCTCAAAATGGTGAAGATTTGGACTTGGAAACGGAGCTAGCGAGAGTCTATCAGACACTCAATGCCGTTGCCATGAATCAGAATCAGGAAAGGATGCCTGCGAATCCAGTACCCGAAGCAATCAAACTCGTGGAATCATTTAAACGGATGAAACCACCGATATTTGAGAGGAAGTCAGACCCTGATACGGCTAACAATTGGATTTGGCAGGTAGAGACTATCTTCGAAGTTTTGAAAACTCCGGAGGGCAGCAGGATGAAGTTTGCGACTCTACAGATTAAGAAGGATGCGGCTGTGTGGTGGCAGTCGATGAAGCGGACGATGGGAGGTTTGGTACTTGGCTGGGAGGAACTTTTGGAGGAATTTCGCAGTCATTATTTTCCCTCAGACGTCCAAGAGAAGTAGGCTGTGGAATTTCTGGCGTTGCAGCAGGACGGCATGTCAGTTAGGGAGTATGAGACCAAATTACTCAACTCTCAAGGTATGCACCCGAATTGGTGATGGATGAGGCGAAGAAAGCTCGCAAGTTCGAGCATGGTTTGAGGCCAAGTCTGAGATCCAGGATGATACCCCTCGGTATCAGGAGGTTTGACAAGCTGGTCAAACGAGCAGCAGCCACGGAGGCGGACATGGAGCAGTTCCACTCTGTTCAGAATCGGAGGAACAACTGGAATGCAGGGAAGAGGCCTGCAGTTGTGGGCAATTTCAGGGGACAACCATCAGTACAAAGGTTCAAACCGACAGGGGCGAACACTATCAGTGTGGCTGGAAAACCCAGAAATAATTTTGTGAGACCTCCTGTGGTGAATTGCTACAACTACGGTGAGACGGGATATTACCAATCTCAATGTCTCAAACTGCGGAATGTTAACCGTAATGGACCAACGCAGCAGACTGGGAAGAAGCCGTACCAGAAAGGGCGAGTATTTGCCTTGACTGAAGCTGACGCTGATGAGGTGGATCATGTCATCACTAGTACAAGGGCAGATGTTTAGAGGTTCTTGTTGTTCTTTTTCCTGCTTATTTAGTGAACTGTTACATAACGAGTGTGTGTTATGAAACAGGAGAACTTTATTTGAATAGAATGGAAGCTGTTGTTTTATTTGATACTGGGTCCTCTCATACTTTAGTATCACCTAAATTTGCTAAGGTGTTGGGAGTTGAATCAAAGATATTTCCAGGTAAGATCTTAGCAGTAGCTACTCCATCAGGGGAGACTTTAACTACTGATCGGTACTATGCGGATTGCGAGATCAAGATTGGGGACAGAATCTTCGGGATTGACCTAATCGAGCTGACTGTCTTGGAGGTCGATGTTATCATTGGCATTGATTGGATGTCGGTGTATAGTGCAAGCATCGAGTGCAAGACCAAGACAGTAACAGTGAAGGCTCCAGGTGGACCTGAAGTCACTTTCCAAGGGAAGAAGAAGTGTTCCAGGCTGGTGGCAGCTATCTGCAAGGAAGAGATTCCTACAGAAGTGCAAAAGATTCCTGTGGTTCGGGACTCTCCGACTGTGTTCTTGGATGATTTGCCTGGGTTACCCCCGCAACGTGATGTAGAGTTCAGCATCACCATTTAACCGGGAAGTGCACCCATTTCTAAGGCACCTTATAGGATGGCTCCTGTGGAATAGGATGAGGTGAAATGGTAGATTGAGGAACTATTAGAGAAAGGCTTTATTCAACCTAGTGCGTCACCTTGGGGAGCACCAGTACTTTTGGTAAAGAAGAATGATGGATCGATGAGGATGTGTATCGATTACCGAGAGCTAAATAAGGTCACTGTTCAGAATAAGTATCCTATTCCCCGAATTGATGACTTGTTCGATCGTCTACAAGGAGCAGCTATTTTCTCCAAAATAGATCTTCGATTAGGATATCATCAAGTTCGAGTGAAAGCTGAGGATGTGCACAAAACTGCATTTAGAACTCGACATGGGCATTACGAATTCTTAGTTATGCCATTTGGAGTGACGAATGCACCCGCAATCTTCATGGACATGATGAACAGATTCTGAGGCCATTCATTGATTCTTTCGTCGTGGTGTTTATCGAAGATATTCTCGTGTACTCCAAGTCAGAGGAGGAGCACACTGAGCATCTGGCAGCAGTTTTGAAGAAGCTGAAAGAGCAGGAGTTGTATGCCAAGTTGTCCAAGTGCGATTTCTGGAAATCTGAAGTGGCATTCCTAGGTCACATCCTTTCTAAGGAGGGAGTGGCAACTGATCCTCAGAAGATAGAGGCAGTGAGAGATTGGGCAAGGCCTACTACAGTGAAGGAAATCAGGAGTTTTCTTGGATTGACTGGATACTACAGGAGATTCATTCAAGGTTATGCTCAGTTAGCCGTGCCGTTCACTAGTTTGACTAAGAAGAATGTGGACTTCAAGTGGACTGAGCAATGTGAGGCAAGCTTTCAGGAGTTGAAAGAGAAGCTGACTACTGCACCTATTTTGGCTTTGCCTAGAGCCGGTGTTGAGTATGATGTTTACAGCGATGCTTCACATCGTGGGCTTGGTTGTGTCTTGATGCAAGAAGAAAAAGTGATCGCTTATGGGTCTAGGCAACTACGACCGCATGAGAAGAACTATCCGACTCATGATCTGGAGTTGGCTGTGATTATCTTCGTCTTGAAGCAATGGAGACACTACGTGTACGGTGAGAAATTGAATATATACACGGACCACAAGAGTTTGAAGTACATATACCAGCAAAGGATCTGAATTTGAAGCAGCGAAGATGGTTGGAAGTGCTTGAGGACATGCGACCTGAGATCAAGTATCATCCTGGGAAAGCTAATGTTGTTGCTGGTGCACTTAGTCGCAAGAGCAGTTTATCCAGTTTGATTACAACTCAGAAGCATCTGGTGGAAGAATTGGATCGGGCTAGTATTGAAGTTGTCTTGCAAGGATTGGGAGCATCCTTAGCTCAGTTGAGGCTTCAACCTACACTGAATGGAAGGATTATTGCAAGTCAGGAGGTTGATGCTGATATCTTGGAGATGAAGAAGCAGGTTGATGCTAGAAGGTTGCCCGGATTTCAAATCAGGGATGGAGTGTTGTGGTTCGGAGATAGACTGTGTGTTCCAGATCAGGCGGACCTGAAAGAGAGTATTCTTCAGGAGGCGCATACTACTCTTTTGTCGGTACATCCTGGGAGTACTAAGATGTACAAAGACATCAAACAGCATTTCTGGTGGTCAGGTTTGAAGCGGGATGTGGCTGAATTTGTGGCGAAGTGTGAGAATTGTCAGCAAGTCAAAGCTGAGAATCAGAGACCCAGAGGTCTATTATAGCCGTTACCTATTCCGGAATGGAAGTGGGATAGCATCAGTATTTCATTACGGGATTGCCCAAGAGTCCTAAGGGCAATGATGCGATTTGGGTTATAGTCGATCGACTGACCAAGTCCGCTCACTTCTTGGCGATGAAACTCACTACTTCGATTGACAAGTTAGCCGAGTTGTATGTTGGCGAGATAGTCAGGCTCCATGGGTTCCGTCAACAATTGTGTCTGATCGAGATGCGCGGTTTACTTCGCATTTCTGAAGGAGTCTTCAGACAGCCTTGGGTACCAAGATGGATTTCAGCACTGCTTTTCATCCGCAAACCGATAGGCAGACCGAGAGAGTCAACCGTATTCTTGAGGATATGCTTCGGTGTTGTATACTTGACTTTGGAGGTAGTTGGGAAAGGCATCTAGCCTTGGCAGAGTTTACCTACAACAACAGTTTTTAGACCAGTATTGGGATGGCACCGTACGAAGCTTTGTATGGCAGGAAGTGCAGAACACCGGTTTGTTGGTTTGAAGTTGGGGAGCGTCAGCTATTTGGGCCTGAGCTTGTGCAGCAAACCTCTGAAAAGATTGATCTGATCAGGAAGAGGTTGGTAGAGGCTCAGAGCAGGCAGAAGAGCTATGCAGACAACCGGAGAAGGGACCTTGAGTTTGAGGAAGGTGACTTCTTCTTTTTGAAAGTTTCGCCCAGCAAAGGTGTGATCCGATTTGGAAAAGGCGGGAAGTTAGCCTCGAGGTTTATAGGCTCGTATAAGATATTGAAAAGGATCGGGAAAACTACTTACTAGCTTGAGTTACCGGAAGAGTTATCTCAGGTGCACAATGTCTTTCATGTGTCTATGCTAAGAGGTTATATTCCAGATCCGAGTCATCATTTGCCCGAAGTACCGGAAGGTTTGCAATTGGATCTCAATTACATCGAGTCTCTTGTTGAGATTGTTGATCGTCGGGAGAAAGTCTTGAGGACTAAGACGATACCGATGGTCAAGGTAGTCTGGAGAAACCATTTGGTTGAAGAGGCTACTTGGGATTCCGAGGAGAGGATGTTGAGGGATCATCCTGAGCTCTTTGCTTGATTTGTGTTTGTTTCTTTTCTTTTTGGCTTGTTGTATGTGTTTTGTTCTCGCTCTTGATTGTAGTTCCGGGGACGGAACTATTCTAAAGAGGGAGTGTTGTAATACCCTGATTTTTCAATTATGAGAATTATTATTTTTGTATTATTAAATTTTACGTATTGTGCATGTGCAAATCTTGTTTGTATAAATTCTATTTTTATAAAGTTATTTTTCATTAAATAAACAAATGAGTACACACACACACACACACACACACACACACACACACACACACACACATATATATGTCGTTTCTATTGTTTTTATTAAAGCCTATTTTGATAAGCATAAGTATTTCTTTATTTTGAGCCCAATCTAATTTATTTTAAATGTAAACTATTTTGGCGCACTAAATAAAAACCCATCAATTTATTTTCTCTGTTAATCCTCACAACTTGTAAGGTAGACATTTTCATAGACTTTTTATAATATGCGTATGTACAACCTTTTAGAATAGGGGGGCTTTAGAGACACGTGCAATTCACTAGCACGTGTCTTTATGCTTGTTCATTGGTTGGCCGGGTAGGAATGGGAGGGAAAAAGAGAGAGTGGAGTTGTAGGAGGTGGTTTTGTGATCATGGTTGGTTGCTACAACTTCCCATTAAATCCTAGCTCTTGTTTCCTAACTCCTAGATCAATCCTAGCCTTCTAATTGCCCCAAATTCTGATATAAATACCCCCCCCCCCCCCCCCCCAGCCTAATTCATCAAACCAATAGTGAAAAATACTTGTTAGTAGTTGATGTTGTGTTAGTAGAGAGTGAGAATAAAAGATTGAGAGAGAGAGTTGTGCTTGCATTTGAAAGGAGGCCGGCAACACATCCAAGGAGGCTCGGGTTGCACTACAAGCAAGGAGGAGAAACACTTTTGGGTAAGCTCAAGCTAGAAGAGAGAAGAGCTCTTTCATTCTAGGAGTCGTTTTTGTGGTTTTCTCTCCAAAATAGGTTGGTGATTTTCCTTACTTCTAATTCTAGATACCATGCTAGGAATGATGATATAATTAGCATGAAAGAAACTAATAAGAATACATTTTTAACTTGAAAAAGGACTTGCTAGATGGTTTAGTAAATGCTTGGTGAATTGTATGATAATTTGTCATGAATCTTAATATTGTAGTAAAAAAAAAAAAGAAATTGCTGTGTAGTTATGAAAATGTTATTTTGGGACCATGATAATGTAGAAATCGATTATGAATTGCTAGTAGAATGAATTGTTGATTTGTGCACTAAATGATCTATTGTGTTGCAAATTCTAAATAATGAAACTTATCACGAGCATTATTTGTTAATAAAAGAAAAGAACAGCAAATTATAGTTCTAATATGAGTTGTTTTGGTAGAGAAATTACTATCTTGAAATGTTGTGTATGTAGGCATAAGAATTTGTATTTGTCATAAGAAATATATGTTTTAATGTCAAAAAATTATTTTAAAAATACTAGAGTGTTGATTTGAGATAAAACTAGTATTCTGGAGATTTTCGTAACAGTATGTGCAAGTAAAATGAAGATAAGAGCTTTGGAACATCAAAAATGTTTAATAAAACAGAGAGTCGAGGTAAATGGATTTCGAGTTGTAGTGGTGACAACTGAGCTCGTAGCTCAAGTGGTCGGCGAGTCGGCTCTGGCACTACTGTAGCGCGGGCGCGTCTCTGGGGTCACTGGTTCGATACCCTGCACTCACTCTTTTTGTGTGTTGGTTTAAATAATCCGAGACCAAAACTGAGAGTATATGACTCTCTGACTCCCTTTTATATCGCAAGCGCGCTTCGGCCTAGTGGTCGGCGTGTGGGGCTATCTTGTCCAAGGTTGATGGTTCGATTCTGGTTATAGCCAGATTTTATTTTTTTGACAATTTGATTTTGTTGGGACTTTCTTGACTTACAAAAATTCTGAAAAAAATATCTTTATTATTCTAAAATCATACACAACATATGAAAATTAATTGGGAGTTATTGGACTAAAATAAAGTGTATTTTTTGTGGTGAAATTGTATTCGAACTATTGTTTCTTACCTTTATAATTACATAAAAATGTGTGATTTTATGAGGTGATTAATATAAATAGTAAAAAGGAAGATTGATGGAAATAAAGTATAAAATCAACTTGTGTGAGTTTATTTTGCCAAATGAGTAGTATGTGGTAATTATGACTTGGTGAATAGTTGAGTTAATTAATATGGAAATAGTTGTTGGTATGAAATGCATGATTTACAATTGAACCATATGTATGAAATTTTGATTCATGGAAAAGATTAGGAATTATTTTTTTAAATGCAAAAGAGATTTTTGAGTATGATAACTCAACGTCGTAATTGTGAATTGAAATTTAGAATTAGGATGTAGTCAAGACTCATACCGGCAATTGAAAGATATGAGATATGATAATTGATATGAAAAGGCCAAGTTTGAGTCATGATGAAATGAAAGAAATAAGACCGGTATTAGTGAGAGTGCTGACCCTAAGAGATTGATTTTGTTCATGATTTCATTAAATTAAGGACTAGTACATAGTGAAGATGTGAAGAAAGTGAGAGAAAAATACCATTATGAGGGCCTCGAGTCTACGATGTGGGTGTGATTCACAGTTTGTCTTCACGATGCGTCGTGACATGACGTAGGTACTACTCCGGAATTATCGGGATCTTGGCGACGCTTGTGGGGTGTTTGGTAACTGCGAGAGGATCGTGTGCCATGACGGAGGCTGAATTGTCCATAGGTTGTCTTCACGATGCATCGTGACATGACGTGGGATTCCCCTCCAGGTTGTCTGTACATGAGCTCGTTACTCATAGAACATCTTGGATACTTACCGTAGTTACAGTAGTAGATTAAGTCATGACGAGGGATTGAACCCTACAAGATGAAGAACGATTAAGGACTTGCCCTCGAACCTATGTAGTATGGGATGCATAAAATCCGAACAAGTGCGCATTAGTGTCATATAATATAAATGACTCCATTAGGGACTAAGTGCACAATCACAACACGACATCAATAGGATATTCCCCTTAGTTTAATTTGTGAACAAGTTTGTGTTTGTTAAGTATGGAAAATCATTATACTGTTTCCGGCATAGAGAGGATGGCCATGTATAATATTCGTCAGTTGAATAAACTGACGTGCCCACAGTTTCATATGCAGGATAAATGGCATGATAAAGATTAAAGAAGAACTGATGCTTAGAGATTATTCAAATGTCGTTGTAATTTCATTCATGTAAATGTTGTATTTTTGCTTCTGCTGTAAAGTGTAAAGATTCATTTGTAACTCTAATGTAAAGTAAAAATTTTAAATTCCTTGTAAAATTGTATGAAGTGAAGTAAAGATCCTGTGGAATCTCGAATTCAGTTGTATTTAGAATTCGGGGTGTTACAGAACAGGAGGCCTTCTCCTCCTCCTCGAGTGCCCAGGCAGCATCCCGAGCGGAACCCCGAGCCTGAAGAACTCGAGGGTCAGGCCATCTTGCATTGCATCGACGGAGGGCCCATGGGAGGGAAGTCTAACACTTCCCGCAAGGCATTCGTCCGAGGGGTCAACGCCGTCCAGGGCCCCCTCTCCCCCCAGGTCCAGCAACTCCCTGTCTCCTTCTCAGGGGAAGACCTGGAGGGAGTTCGGCTCCTGCACTGCGATGCGCTCGCATCAGCCTCAGCATGGCGAACTTTGAGGCCCATCGCATCCTCGTGGACAACTGAAGCTCTGTAAACATCCTCTTTCTGGAGGCGTTCAAGAACTTGAAGCTCCCCCGGGATAAGCTCAAGCCAGCCGGGTACACCCTGCATGGGTTCTTCGGCGTCCCAGTGCCTATCGAGGGGATCGTAACTCTAGACGTCACCGCCGGTACGACCCCTCATAGGCGAACCGAGTCGATGGACTTCATGGTTGTGAACGTCAAGGCAGCCTACAAAGCCATCCTCGATCGACCCAGGCTCTGCTCCCTCTAGGCAGTCGCCTCGGCCTACCACCAAAAGCTGAAATTCCCCACCAAGTCAGGTGTCAGAGTTGTCCGAGGGAACTAAGAAGCGACACGATCATGCTACATGACGGCGATCGGGAGTGGTGTGTTCCCCCTGGATGCCGTCGAGCTACAACCCGAGAGAACCCAGCCAGAACCAGAGCCGGCAGACGAGTTAGAGGAAGTCTCGTTCGAGATAGGGGACGTGTTAAGGTGTTTCCGAGTGATCTGCTCCCTCGCTCCCAACCTCAAACCTGCCCTGATCGACTGTATTCACCGCAATGTCGACCTCTTCGCCTGGAAGCCCTCCGATATGGCCGGTATCTCTGAGGACCTCATAATGCACAAACTCAGCATGATCCCCAGCTCGAAGCCGATCGTTCAGAAGCGACATAAGTTCGCCCCGGAGAGGCAACATGCAGTGAAGGCGGAGGTGGACAAGCTATTGTCCGCTCGTTTCATACAGGAGGTCAGCTACCTTGAGTGGCAGGCGAACGTCGTGATGATCAAAAAGGCAAGCGGGAGCTGGAGGACCTGCATAGACTTCACAGACCTCAACAAGGTGTGGCCCAAAGATCCGTTCCTTCTCCCCAGCATCGACGCTTTGATTGATGCTACATTGGGTCACGAGCTCCTTTTCTTCATGGATGCCTTCTCAGGCTATAACCAGATCCAGATGTTCCCTCCCGATATAGCCAAGACGTCTTTCGTCACGGACCAAGGTCTTTACTGCTACCGAGTTATGCCCTTCGGGCTGAAGAACGCCGGCGCTACTTATCAGAGGCTCGTCAACCGAGTCTTCAAGGATCAAATTGGACGCAACATGGAGGTGTACGTGGACGATATGCTCGTCAAGAGCCAGCAGGGACAGGATCACGTCGCCGACCTGGAAGAGGCCTTTGGGGTCCTCCGAACCCACAACATGAGACTCAATCCGGCGAAGTGTGCATTCGGCATCTACTCGGGAAAATTCCTCGGGTTCATCGTCAGCTAGCGCGGCATCGAGGCAAACCCCGAAAAAATTCAGGCCATAATAGACATGGCCCCTCCCAGGAACATCAAAGAGGTCCAGAGGCTCACAGGAAGACTGGCGGCCATCGGCTGTTTCCTCTCCAAGTCCGAAGAGAAGTCCTTCCCCTTCTTTAAGGCTCTGCACAGAACTGGAGGCTTCAAATGGGGTACTCAACAACAAGAGGCGTTTGCCCAATTGAAAGAGTACCTCGCCAATCCTCCTCTCCTTAGCAAGCCCGAACCCGGTGAGCCCCTCTGGCTTTACCTTTTGGCTTCGGAGAACATCCTCAGCGCTGTCCTCGTTCAAGAAGAGGAAGGAGTCCAAAAGCCTCTGTACTATGTGAGCAAGGTTCTGCTCACCGCTAAGACTAGGTATTCTAGAATGGAGAAGATATCATATGCCCTTGTCATGGCCGCACGCAAACTTCGTCCCTATTTTTAGGTGCATTCAGTCCAGGTGCTTACGGACCAGCCTCTGAAGGCCGTGCTCTATAAGCCCGAGAGCTCGGGATGATTAGTCAAATGGTTGATCGAGCTCAGTCAATATGACATCGGCTATCAGCCAAGGACGGCCATCAAAGGGCAGGCCCTCACCGAGTTCATCACGGAATGCATCATCTCCGAGCAACCCGAAAGTCAGCGGGCCGAACATACGTGGGAAGTTTATGTCGATGGATCCTCCTACAAAGTGGGAAGCGGTGCAGGCATCATTCTGCGGGGTCCCGACAGTTTCCTCCTTCAATATTGCCTCCGCCTCAACTTTCCAGCCTCTAACAACGAGGCTGAGTACGAGGCCATGATCGCCGGGCTCACCCTGGCGTATTAGGCCGGAGCCAAAAAGATTAGGGCCTTTAGTGACTCCCAGCTCGTGGTCAACCAGATCACTGGGAAGTACGAGGCCCGTGACGATCGGATGATTAAGTACCTGACCGTGGTCCAGCGGCTATTGACTTCCTTCGAAGAGTCGGCAGTCTTAAGGATCCCCAGGGAGCAGAATGCCCAAGCCGACGCTCTGTCGAAGATAGCTTCCTCATCCTTCGAAGGTCTTGATCGCACTGTCCTGATTGAAGTACTCTTAAAGCCGAGTACCGACTTCCCCGAGACTCTCTGCATTGAAGACGGAGCTCCTCTTGATGACTGGACCACTCACATCAAGAAATTTCTAATCAAGGGAGAGCTCCCTAAAGATCGAGCTGAAGCAAGGCGGGTCAGGGTCCGTTCGGAAAGGTTCGCCGTGATCAACGCGACCCTCTTCAAAAGGTCATACACGACGACGGACAGAATACCCTACCTCCGCTGTCTAACCCCCGATGAAGCAAAGTACGCTCTCAAGGAGCTACATGAGGGAATCGGCGGGTGCCATATAGGAAGCTGCTCGCTCGCGAGAAAGTCTCTGAACCACAGGGTACTACTGGCCCACGATGCTGCAAGACGCCCTCGCCCTGGTGAAGAAGTGTGGCCCATGTCAATGGTTCTCCCCTGTGAAGAGGGCTCCGCAGGCGAACCTCCATTCCATGGCCAGTCCGACCCCCTTTACGATGTGGGGGATGGATCTGGTAGGCCCATTTCCGAAGGCAACGGGCCAACGAAAGTTTCTCATAGTGGCAATCGATTACTTCACGAAGTGGATCGAGGCCGAGCCATTAGCCATGATCACCGAGCAGCAGACCCAATAGTTTTTCTGGAAACACATAGTCTGCCGGTTCAGGATCCCACAAGCGCTCATTACTAATAATGGGACTCAGTTCGCAGGTAAACATTTCTGAAGGTTCTGCAAAGATCTCGGGATCCAGCAGCATTTTTCTTTAGTGTGCCACTCGTAGTCAAACGGTCAGGCCGAAAACGCAAACCGCCAAATCCTTGACGGTCTCAAGAAGCGACTCGATAACTCCTCTAAGGGGTTATGGGTCGATGAGCTTCCGAGCGTTCTCTGGGCCCATCGAACCACAAAAAGAATCCCTACGGGAGAGTCGCCATTCAACCTGATATACGGCACAGAGGCCATCATTCTGCTGGAAATCGGGATCCCTTCACCCCGGATCATGGCCTTCGATGAAGCAAGCAACTCTGCACAGCTGCGGGCCGACCTGGACCTCATAGACGAGGTGAGGGAGAAGTCCACCATTAGGAGGAACATCTGCCAACAGAGGGTTAAAAGGTTCTACAACAAGAAGATGCGACCCACCGACATCAAGCTCGGAGACCTCGTTCTCCGGAAACTGGCGATGTCCAACCCTGGCCAAAAGAGGAAACTGGCTCCAAACTGGGAGGGCCCATATAAGGTATCTGGGGTCGTACGCCCGGGCATGTACTGCCTAACCGATCCAGAGGGCAAGACCGTCAAGAGGCCCTGGAATGCAGAGCACCTCATCAAATTCCTAGAAGGGGAGGGATAGCCTCTGCAGCCCATGTAAATTATAAGGGATGTAATCGGCACGACGTGCCTTGTTCTGCTTTTTGTAATGATTTAAATATGTTGTAATTATGCCAGCTTTCTTAAAACAAGTTTTGGCTTCGTATGAGTTCTCATTTAAAAATATGTCTCGGGCTCGGCACTCGGATAGCACCATGAGCCACAAAAGCTTCCCTTACAAGCTTAGGGCTCGGCACTCGGATAGCACCGTGAGCCACAAAAGCTTCCCTTACAGGCTTAGGGCTCGGAACTCGGATAGCACCACGAGCCACAAAAGCTTTCTTTACAAGCTTAGGTCTCGGCACTCGGATAGCACCACGAGCCACAAAAGCTTCCTTTACAGGCTTAGGGTTCGGCACTCAGATAGTACCGCGAGCCACAAAAGCTTTCCTTACAAGCTTAGGGCTCGGCACTCGGAGAGCACCGTGAGCCGCAAAAGCTTCCCTTACAAGCTTACGGCCCGGCGCTCGGATAGCACCACCGATGTGGGGGCTCGGCATCTGTCCCTAGCATAGTTTGGGCTTTTTCAAGTCCATCAACCTATGTGCACGGAGGAAACTGTCGGCTACACCCGTACCGTCTTCCTGAGAGTAAGTGTGGGGCTCGCCGTCGACCCCGAGCAAGGCCGTGGCTTTCCTCAAATCCACTCGATCGATACGCTTGGCGATGACCATAAGCCACGCCCATTACCGGCTTTCTCCCCGGTGTGGGGGCTCGGCATCTGCCCCTAGCATGGTTTGGGCTTCATCAAGTCTATCAACCTATGCGCACGGTGGCAACTGCCAACTACACCCGTACTGTCTCCCTGAGAACAAGTGTGGGGGCTCACCGTAGCCCCTGAGCAAGGTCGTGACTTTTCTCAAAGCCACTCAACCGATACGCTCGGCGATGACCTTAAGCCACGCCCATTACTGGCTTTCTCCCCGGTGTGGGGGCTCGGCATCTGCCCCTAGCATGGTTTGGGCTTCATCAAGTCCATCAACCTATGCGCACGACGACAACCACAGCTACACCTGTACCGTCTTCCTAAGAACAAGTGTGGGGGCTCGCCGTCAACCCCGAGCAAGGCCGTGGCTTTCCTCAAAGCCACTCGATCGATACGCTCGGCGACGATCTTAAGCCACGCCCATTACTGGCTTTCTCCCTGGTGTGGGGGCTCGGCATCTGCCCCTAGCATGGTTTGGGTTTCATCAAGTCCATCAACCTATGTGCACGGCGGCAACCGTCAGCTACACCCGTACCGTCTTCCTGAGAACAAGTGTGGGGGCTCGCCGTCGACCCCGAGTAAGGCCGTGGCTTTCCTCAAAGCCATTCGACCGATATGCTCGGCGACGACCTTAAGCCACGCCCATTACTGGCTTTCTCCCCGGTGTGGGGGCTCGGCATCTGCCCCTAGCATGGTTTGGGCTTCATCAAGTCCATCAACTTATGCGTACGGCGGCAACCGCCAGCTACACCCATACCATCTTCCTGAGAACAAGTGTGGGGGCTCGTCGTCGACCGCGAGTAAGGCCGAGGCTTTCTTCAAAGTCACTCGAACGTTACGCTCTGCGACGACCTTCAGCCACACCCATTACCAGTTTTCTCCCCGGTGTGGGGGCTCGGCATCTGCCCCTAGCATGGTTCGGGCTTCTTCAAGCCCATCAACCTATGCGCATGGCGGCAACCACCAGCTACACCCATACCGTCCTTCCTGAGAAATGTGGGGGTTCGTCGTCGACCCCGAGCAAGGCCGTGGCTTTCTTCAATGCCACTCGACCAATACGCTCGGCGACGACCGTCCGCCACGACCACTTCAGCAAAGCTTTCATTAAGGTTTAGGGCGCCCGCCTTCGGCAAACATCCTGAGCTTCGAGTCGTTGTTTGACCCCCCTCTCACCCGCGAGCAACTCGGGGTTTGTAGCCTTCAAAGGCCAAAACCCCGAATTGTTCGAGGGTGGCAGGGGAGCCACAGACCCAAGGATCTCTCTGATCCTCCAAGCCTCCGAATCAATCGATCGACCCACCACTCACCATCAAACAACCCGGGGCCTTGCGGCCCTCAAGGCCAAAAACTCCGAATTGTTTGAGGGTGATTGGTGCACCACCAATCCGAAGCCCTCGGACAAGTTTGAATTTTGGGGGCGCCCGCCTTTAGCAGGCACCCAAATCGAAAGGTAGATCAGCCAATCTCAGTTCTTGACAACCAACAAGGGGACTGTGGGGTTATATAGCCTCCTGAGAAGCACAGTTATTGCGTCTGGGAACCCTAAACGACGGAAGGTGAAATGTCGCCATTAATGTTTATCGGAAGGCGTAACGTCGCCATTAATGATTGTCGAAAGGCAAAACGCCACTGCTTATGCGCCGCCTGCACCATGTCACCGTATGGCCTTTCCACCTCGATGGCGACCCCCTACGTGCCGAGCCTGGCAACAATCCTCACCCAATGAAATTGGCAAGTTTAAAGAAGTCGGGAGTTCTTTTTATTATTACTCATCGCACGCCCGTAACGACGGCACAAATACAATGAAAAGCTTACAAATTACTCGTACTCGGCTTAAAACTCAAAGTCAGCGCTTCCTTCGGGTTCCCTCTTTCGCTCGGTCGGCCCGATCGGGGAAGGTTCCCCTGCCACCGAGCATTCGGCATCGTCAGGCTGGGCCCCCTCCAATAAAAAGGTCAGAGATGGTCCTAATACCAAATTGCTCGCCTCCTCGATCAAGCCAGCGCCTAGAACCAGCTTCAACCTGCAGATCTCCAACTCTTTCTCAACCACAGCCTCACGAAGAAAAGACTCCGAAGCTGCCCGCCTGCTGGAGGCATCCGAGATTGGCCAGTCCGTCTCGATTACCCACCAGTCCCAGTAGGCTATGGCTTTCCTCAGACGAGCGACCTCCAAGCTGAGCTCCCTGGACTTGTTCATGAAATAATTCACTGTGGCCGATCGGTCTCGAGCCTGTTTTCGTTGGCGAGCCAAAGCCGTCTCTGAGGCCGGAGGCCCGATTCAGATCAAGGGGTCCTCGGCAGAAATGGGGTCAGCACCCAAGACCTCGTGTGTCTATCAAAAAGACGAGAGAAACAACAAGTCACAAAAGAGACTAAAGTCATGGAGCCTCAGCCAAAAAGTTATCTTTCATTAGTTTCAAAAATTGTGCTACAAAATGTGGTGGCCAGTCCACGCGAGGCATATACAATCACAAAAAGAAAAAGAAAAAACCTAAGCTATGCTTGAGGCGGGGTGGCACCTCTTCATCAACCGGGTCGCCCCCCGTCTCCTCGCCACCAGGAGTCGGTGGAAGGTCCGGCTGCCAGCTGCAGTGAAGGTGGTCGACCCTCTGGTCCGGATAGATCATCCGGAAATGCTCCTTAGCCCGGTCATAGGCCTCGTCCTGTGCCAGGATCAGGGCATCCGCCATGGTGATCTCTGCGTGCTCTAGGGCCTTCCTCCCCTTCTCCGCTTCTTCCTGGACCTTCTCCTTGAGGCGATCTATGTCCTTCTTGTGGTGGTCGAAGATCGAGGTCATCTGGGCCCTATGAACGGCCTCCATACTCTGAGCCTCCTTTAGCTCGTCGTCGCCTTGTTCAATTCGCGAAGATACTTCTCCGCGTTCCTCCTCTCGATGAGGATCTCCTTCTCCAAGCAATTCTGAAAGTGCTGCCCGTTAAGCATTGCCTGTCCGAGGAAGAAAAAGTCAGATAAATCCTAGAATTCAAACTCAATACAAAGCCATAAACACTCACCGAGATCTGTGCCTGAAACCACCGCATGAAGGCCTGCTCAAACATCTGAACCGCCAGCGCCATCCGATCTCGCTCGGTGGCAATGTTCCTGACCACCTCAATGGCCACGGGACCTTCAAACAGGGAATCCCCTGCGACGACCGACCAATCAGGAGCATGCGGCTGAAGTCCCTGTCGCCCCACGATCTGCTTAGCGGTAGGCCGAGTTGGGGGAAGCCTCTGCTCCGGGGCCTCGGAAGTCCTCTTACTAGCCGAGCTTCCCCCCTCCTCCCGAGATGCCCTCGGCGTGTGGTGGTGTTGCTTCTTTGTTCTCTTCGGAGCCGGCTCCACGGCTGCCGAGGTTGGTCCCTTGCCGGACCCCGCACCCTGAGCAGTCGCCTTATCCTGCTCCGCGTTCTTCTCCTTCTCCGTCCTCCTCTTGGCGGCAGCTGCCAACAAGGCATGCCTGTCGTCGAGCTGATTGGTTGTCATCTCTGCAAAATAGAAGAAGAAAAGCTAACGTTAACACGAAGGAAGAAAGACATAAAATTTAGAACAAAAACATACTAGGGTCGGTTGGGCTCAGTCCGGCTCGGGCCAGGTGCATCTCCGTCACTGGAAGCCACGCTATGTTGTGCCCCTCAACAATCTTCTCCACCTTCGCCTACTCTTTTTCCGTCAGCTCGCTACGCTTCGGAGGCTTATGGTTCGGCTTGAAGAAATTTCAAGATGTCGAAATCCCCCAAGACTTCTCACTCCGGACTATGAAATACTTCTCTTTCCACCCTTTGATGGAGTCCGGATGGCCGTGCATCACCTTCTTATGAGGCCTAGGCGAAAAGTAAAAGATCCCCTCCGCATCGCCCAACGAACTAATCCCCAAGATGGCACGGAAGTACGTCAGCCTCGGCTTGACCCCCTTCTCTTGGCACTTCAAGATAAAGCAGATCAAGTGCTTCCAAGAGTTGGGTCCGTACTGCATCGGGCTTAGCTTTGCCCAGTTCAAGACCCGCTTAACGAAGGGGTGCAACGGCAGCCTTAGTCCCGAGATGAAGGCGTCCTCAAGAAACATACAATAACCCGGTGCGAGCGTAGTAGTTAGGGCGAATACCGGGGCTCGGAATCAGAACTTCGAACTCCCGAGGAATGAAGTAGGCCGCCCTCAAGATGTGAAGGTAGTCCGCCTTCAAGACGCATGGAATACCATCTATTCTGATCTTCACCCGACTCTCGTCGCCCGGCACCGAAGGAAGAAGATCGAAGTCTTTAACGTCGTCAGGATACATCCTGATCGACCCTGGATTTTTGAAAGAGACCGAGGCAAATTCGGACCCCGGTCTAGGGGCATATTTGTCCGGTGGAGGGGGGCTATCCGGAAGGCTCAACCTTCTCTTCTTCCTACGAGGATGAGCCTTCCTCTCGGGAGACAGCGTCGACAAAGGTGGTAAAGGGGGGAGATCACCCCCGCCCCGGGCTATGCCTCCTGCGGTGCCTTCGCCCGCACTTCCTCGAGCATCAGCCTCCCCCGCGTTCCGATCAGGCTCCCTCTGATTCCCTTCGGAGTCCTTCTCGCCCTCAACGGCACCCTCTCCCTCGGAATCCTGCTTCTCCTCATCACCCTCATCCTCAACATCCCCCTTTCCCTCGGAATCCTACTCCTCCTCATCACCCTCATCCTCAACGTCCCCTTCTCCCTCGGGATCATGCTCTTCTTCGTTGACCTCTTCCGCCTCCTCCTCGCCCTCATCCACAGGTTCCTTCCCCGTCCTACGGGACCTCAACGGGGACACAACGAAGACCACATCATCCCCGCCGTCCGACCCTGGATCTGACAGTACTTCCTCCTTAATCCCATAGTCGCCCAAGGACCAAGACATCTCTAACTCAGCTTCCTTCGCAGAACGTCCTGACGAGCTTACCTCGGAGCCGGACTGAGAGCGCGACATTACGAGTGAGAAATACTAACCTGAAATATTGACCATATGATCACCGGAAAAAGGTCGCCGACGGTAAGTAAGAACCTGTTCTTAAAAGTTGAAAAAATGCAAGTAAAAGAAATGAAGGAAAGAAAAGTTGGGGGGGGGGGATTTATAACAGGGAAAGCAACTCCTCGATTTTCGTGAAAAGATCTGGCCCTTGGATCTTAATCATCAAGATCTAACGGCCGCTAGGATCTAGAGTTGCTTCGATCCTTGTGCACATGACGTCAGCAATTGGCACAAAATTATCCTAATGACCCCAAGGTCTTTCCCAACAAGACAGCTTTTCCAACCAGTTAGGGGGCTCGAAGCTCAGATGGCACCGCGAGCCCCAAACCCTTCCTCTACTCAACAGGAGGGTCGACGCTCGGATGTCACCGCGAGCCCCAAACCCCTCCTCTATTTTACAGGAGGCTCGGAGCTCGGAGGTCACAGCGAGCCACAGGCTCCTACACCCAAAGCATCAAATGAAATGAAATCATTAGATTCCATTCGGCCTCCATTACCAATCTACCGCTCCACTGACGACAAATGAAATGAAATCATTAGAAACTCCTACATGTTTTAGGGGGCCCGAAGCTCGGATGACACCGCGAGCCCCAAACTCCTCCTCTTTTCACAGGAGGCTCGGAGCTCAGACGACACCGCGAGCCCCAAAGTCCTCCTTCATTCACAGGAGGCTCGGAGCTCGGATGACACTGCGAGCCCCAAACTCCATCTCTTTTCAAGGGAGGCTCGGAGCTCGGATGACACTGCGAGCCCCAAAATCCATCTCTTTTCACAGGAGGCTCGGAGCTCGGATGACATCGCGAGCCCCAAAGTCCTCCTCTATTCACAGGGGGCTCGGAGCTCGGATGACACCGCGGGCCCTAAAGCCCACCTCCTTCCAACAAGTGAGGGGTCCGTCTACCGACCCTCGACCCTCGACAATCCGAGCCCCAATTCGATAGATCTCGATGCCCCTTGCTTTTCCAACCAGTGAGGGGCTCGTCTACCGACCCTCAACGCTCGCTTGCCGAGCCCCAACTCGACAGATCTCGACACCCCCTTGCTTTTCCAATCAGTGAGGAGCTCGTCTACCAACCCTCGACACTCGCTTGCCGAGCCCCAACTCGACAGATCTCGATGCCTCCTTGTTTTTCCAACCAGTGAGGGGCTCGTCTACCGACCCTCGACGCTCGCTTGCTGAGCTCCAACTCGACAGATCTTGACGCACCCTTGCTTTTCCAACCAATGAGGGGCCCGTCTACCAAACCTCGACCCTCGGCTTGCCGAGCTCCCACTCGACAGAGCTCAACGATCCCCTTGCTTTTCCAACAAGTGAGGGGCTCGTCCACCGACCCTTGACGCTCAGCAAACTGAGCTCTGACCCTTCTACGCCCAACACTCCGCATGACTCCAATAGGGGACCCCTTCACCCTACCCCTCTGGCCTCTTCTGGAAGAAACGGATCCTATTCCTCACCCTACACACCACCCTGCTCTTCCTACAGAGGCAAAGAACCATTCCTACACGGATAGGTCCCCCAGCCCTTCAGGAGTGGGGGGCACCTGATATGGGTTAGATGACGTGGCCCCTCCTGGGTCACAGGATCCCCTCAAAGAGCGTGCACCGCCAGCTCATCCGGGTCTGCCATGTCAGCTTGGAAACCACCCACGTTTCTGCCACGTCAGCCCTAAACCACCCCGGGCCTGTGCCACGTCAAACCCAGGGGCAACCGGGTCCAGACCCGGCCCCAAACGGGTCCAGATCTGGCTGGCTTCTCCTATAAATACCAGACCCTCCGCCCCTTCCCAAGGTAATCCATCTTTTCCCTCTCAAACCCTAGTTACTGTTACTCTCTTTCAGTAGCTAATTAGATCGTCGGAGGGTCTGTCACCCGGACCAACCCCGGTGTTCCTAGACCGTGTGCAGGTACACGAGACTCCATATCCAAACCTCCAGATCCGAACCGAGCCTCCAGGTCCGAACCAAACATCCAACCTCTACCTCACTCACGTCTACTCCCGAACCATTCCCCCGGCTGAGAGTCGGGACCACCGTCCGTACACAGGGTTCTGCAAAAATACAAATCGAAAAGAACTCACACCTGGTGCATCCACACTCTCCAAAAACAAACTGCATCAATTCTCATAAAGAAATTAGATTCTTCTTTTTTCCCCAGTTCTCCCATTTCTATGATTCATGGCCGAAAACAACAACAAGAGCTCACAATAGGTTAGAGTTCTTAACAATTTTGACCTTCATCATAAGCAACTGTTAAATTTGTAACTAGAGAATTGTAAAAGGATCATGCCAAGTACTGCAATGGATAACCGGGATCGGAGAAATATAACATATTAGCAATTTAGGGTGAATCATGACTCGTGACCCCTCGTAGTTGGGGGCAATTTTAGAAATATCGATTTTGGGTGGCTATATATGAAATTAAGACATTTAAGGAGAGGGATGGGGGTGTGGTTAAAAGTTAAAATCCCTACGAAGTACGTGTAGGAAGGCATGTTAGGATAGGCCCAGGTTATACTGACTGAGATATGGGCCTACTTTTAGCCTAATATGTATCAGATATATGAACTTAACCCATCTTAAATTAACAGGTCTAATGGATCCAAAACTATCCCTCCCACTATTAGGCTCATTTACGTACTAAACCCGGCCAGATAAAGCTCCAAAAAGGCACACTTCATGGCTTCATGCTGCATGACGAAAGCAAAAGAACCTTTGGATAAATATAAAAACATTGAACCCCTGAGTTGACTCTAAATTACAAATGAATTAACTAATAAATTCTCTTATTTTAAGTATTTCAAAAACTCGTTCACATGAGTATGCAAAGTACCCAAAAAACAAAAAAAACCAAAAAAACAAAAAACCGAAACAAAAAAAAAACACAATAGCTTGCCATTAGAGGTCCTTTTGGGGTCATTAACTGCATCAAAAAGCACTACTAGAGTCCAGAGAACTTATTATACCCTATTTTTTTACTATTTTATAAATATGGAAGTCACTTGTTTTTGGGTAGTACAACAATAACAACAACAAAAAGGTCTTTTATGAACTAGTTGGGATCGACTACATAAATTCTGGTTTTCCATTCATCTCGATTTAGCGCAATATGTTCTGTAAGACTATAAACTAGCATATATTTTCTCACCGTTTTCACCCAAGTAAATTTAGGCATTTTCTATACCTAACTCTTCCTCAATACTAATCAATTCACTCTTTCTAACGGGGACACTATTAGGTTTACGTGTGATATGTCCACATCACTTTAGACGATTCTCTCTTAATTTATCTTGGATAGGAATTAACTTTACTATGTTTCGTACATACTCGTTTTTAATTTTATCATTATTTCATATTTTTCTAAACTTATTTGATATATTTAAAAATTATATTCTCTCAACCTATCTAGCGCTCAGAAATTGGTTCTGTTTGTTTCAAAGATAAGCTTTACTAAATCATAATTAATTCTTGAAGCATAATCTTGCAATAAAATGTATACTATAGTAAAAGATTGGTCTCTACGAGGAGTAGAAGGGACACATGGACGGTAGAAGAATTAAAGGAGGCCTTTATTGTGCAACAAAAGAAAATTGATTTAGAACTTATCGCCACATAAATAATAATAAAAATTTAAGTAATTTTTTAAGAAATATTTTACTATTTTACCAAAATGTATAGTATAAAAATATATGACAAATGATTCTTCTTGCGTTAGAAACTCAATCACGTGAACGATCAAGTTCCTAAGTCAAGATCATGTAACATCATCATTGTTTCTTTTATTCGGAAGACTTTAAAAGAACATATTCTTTTTGAGTAATGCTTTAGCCACTACCAATTTCACTATTATTTTCTTTACTACCTTAGGTGGCATACTCCTATTGAAATTGGTAATGGCTCTAGCATTACTCATTTTTTTTTAGAAGGATTGAGGTGAAACTTTAAAAACTTTTCGATATGTAAATTTCAATTTAGTCTTTTTCGATAAATTTAAAGAAGGGCCATGTGAAAAAGAAAATTCCCAACATGAAACTATTTTAGGCTTGGTTCAATGAACCAACCAGTTTTGACTCCCAAATAGTTCACTCCTTTCGAATAATAAAATAATAATATCATCTTTATTCGATTCTCCACCCACCATCACCATCTCCTTTCTTTAATGCTTCGGAGTGATACTCAACAGATAGAGTGCGATATCAATGGCGGCGTCTGATGGGTTTAGGGCTTTGAATGAGAAATCCCTTGTAGATTACATAAAGGCGACGCCTTCGCTTTGCTCTCAGTTGGGTAACCAATTGGATGGACTCACAGTCAAAGAAGTTGGCGATGGCAATCTCAACTTTGTCTATATTGTTGTTGGATCCAGTGGATCTTTTGTTATCAAGCAGGTAATTTGCTACATACCCTTTACTCCTTTTCTTTACCTTTATTGGTATTGAGTTGGATTTTGAGACTGTATTACAGCTGTGGATGATGTTCTTATTATTCGCTGGGCTTTTGTTATTTTGGGAAGCAGGATTGATTCATTGTTGTAGTAGTTTAGTTGGTAGGGTTTGCAATCGATAGAGGATTGATTGATTAATGTTAAAGTAGTGTTGTTGAATGGTTTTGGGAATTTAAAGCAACCTTTTTTTTTTTTTTTTAAAATAAAAAAATGACTACGGTCATCGCTTCATTAATGATAATTAACGAAACAGAATACAAATAATACATAGTAAGCCCTAAGGCAGTTCCCCATCAAAAATCATCTCAAAATAAAAGCTACCGCCTCAATAGCTAACACACAGCGAACAACCAAAATAAAATACAACTAGCAACCGAAACAAATCCTCCCAAGTCCTGTGCTTGTCAGTAGCATGCCGCTGCGTCCGACTCAGCTAGTCCTCTGCTTCCTCCAGTCGCGGATGAAAAATTGATTATCATTAGTAACTTAAATGAGAAATGATGGAAAATTGTCCCTTTTGTGTTCTTCTTTGTTGAACTCAAAGATGGAAAATTGTCACTCCGTTTCATAAATGAGAAATGATGAAGCACCACGAGTTCAACTGAACAAAGTCGAAATGATGTGAATAGTGGAGGTAGTATACTTGAAAGTTGCTTGCAATAGTGTGGATTGGGTTCAAAGGGTTTCTGGGAAGAAAAGAGAGGGGATATGGTTAAATAAGTTTTGATTAATGACTCAAATGGGGGTAATTCTTTTGAGTTTATTTGGTTCAATTCGAATTAAATTGGTCCCTTTCCTTTAGATGGGTGTTAGTTATAAGTATAACAAGTATTTGGGGTCATGTTGACTGTGAGCTTTGAGAGGTCTTGGTCGAAGTATTGGTAAGATTATTGAAAAAAAGGAAACTGAAAAGATTGGCAATCAATGACCCAAAATATGCATGTTACTAATAGTCAGAGCATGTGGAAGTGAAAGTTCAAACCAAAAGATGAATCAAAATATATCACACAATTGACCCCAATGACACAGAAAATTTGAAGGAATACTTGAAAATCTCCATTCACAGATTAGCTTCAAGCTTTTTGGTTGCTTTTATATTAGAGTCACTTACCTTTATATCCATGTTTAACTGCTCCATTTGTCTCCCCCCAACACTATTATTCTTGATTTTCCAGCCTAAACCTAAAAGTTGAACTGAAGTAAACTAATTAGTAACTGAAATGAAAGAAAGAAAAGAAGAAGACAATAGATATAAATCAATTAAAAATAAAAGATTCAACTGTCTCACAAAGATTCGTTAAGACATTAAAACATTAATATCCAGAGTCATCACAATTTAAATGTTATGCCATGCTCATTCACTTCATTTAGTCTTCCAATGGAAACTGCATCAATTCGTCATCATCTCCCACTTCTTTTGACACAACATGTCTTGTCTTTGAGAGCTCCAAATCCAATCAAAGAAAAAGATATCAAATGCACAAAGAGTGGTATGCAATGGGAAGAAGATAAAAGTGGGAAAAAGAGAGACATCTAGAGAAGAGGGATCAGATAGAGAGAAGGGAACATCTAGAGATTAATGCTAAGAGTTAGAGAAAACTTAAGTATGATAAGTTCCAAGAGAGGGGACAAATTGAGAGGGACGTTGTCATTTCACATTTCGGAAACTATCTTCTCTCTTATTGGGTGCTTATAAATGGTTGAGACGTTGACAGTCTAAGGAACGTCTGGATGTCATAAGGATGTGATATATCCTATATTTGGCATGCCGTAGAGCTGGTATTATAGTATTGAATAGCATCATACCCTTGTGTTGGAAGTGTTTCAACTTACTATATGTCATTATGGAGTACTTTATTCACCTGATTAGACTTACCAAACGGTCATATAATACCAACAGTGCAAATGACAAGCATCCTTCTCCTGTTATGAGGAACCTAAATTAGAACTCTTTCTATGTTGTGTTTTCGTTGTGTATGCATCCTTAACTTTTTCGTATACCTTCAGCACCTATATAATTCTTCTGCAAGTTGTACCTGCATTAGTTTTCTCTTCTATTGTGATATGCTCTGAAATATGAAATATGTTGCAGACTTCATCTTTTAACTAAAAATTCTGTTCACATTCTCAGATGGCTGATTATATCATAACCTTTAGCTAATCTGTAGTTATGGGCCTTGCTTCAACATACAATTAGCTACTACTGAAACCACCTTCTCTTGTTCCTGAGTCTCAACTAGTAATCACAGTGCTGCTTATATTTCCCAGGTTAAACTTAGGGAAGAGGTGGAGATAAAGAATTGATTATCATTTACTGTCCAAATACATGCTTAAGTCCTAACTGAGGAGTAAGATTTTAGTTGACTGTGACAACGGAATACTGCTTGCATGATCTAAATATTGTCAAGTGCATACTGATTTGAGAAATACTTATACAGCATGCAAAACTATAAGTTAATAAAAAAGGTACCTCAAAAGCATTGGAATGAAATAGAAAAGATGGGATCTGATATTATACAAATCTCTGTACTTCGTCTGTTAAACAGCTTTCTTCTTAACCTTCAGTTGCTTTTTCTCTTTTTGTAAGATAATTTTTGTCTCTTGATGTTTAAACTTGGGGCGTTTCTGCTTATTCTTATGAGTTATGATACTCAATTGTCTAACTTGCAATTGTTTACAGGCTCTTCCTTACATTCGTTGCATAGGAGAATCATGGTCGATGACAAAGGAGCGTGCATATTTTGAGACATTGGCTCTGAAAGAGCATGGAAGTTTATGCCCGGATCATGTCCCTGAAGTTTACCATTTTGATAGGCCAATGTCTTTGATTGCCATGCGCTACTTGAAGCCTCCACATATTATTTTACGTAAAGGATTGATTGCTGGAATTGAGTATCCATTACTTGCAGAGCATATGTCAGAATATATGGCAAAAACTCTCTTCTTCACATCTCTTCTCTTCCGTAGTACACTAGAGCACAAGCATGCAGGTACTTGTTAAAATTTAATTTGTTTCTTCACTTGGAGCTTGACCATATACTCAAACTCATTTAAAGCTGAATTAAAAAAATTATTGGTAACAATTATAGTGATAAATCTACTGTTATTCTTTGACACGCTTCCGGCGACATAAATTATTTATGAATTATGAAGAACCCAAATTATTACCTGTAAATCTTGTTAATGATATACTATTTTCTTCAATAGCTTGTGCACTAATAAGTTCCACTTTTATATTAAACTATGGTGACTTCCTTTCCTCATTGTTTAAGTCAACTTTCAAATATAATTGAGGGCTGCAAACATCAATGGACCCTCGTATTTTTAGGACATGAAATATTCAATTTCAGTGAATTGGGCAATGTGTGCTTCCGCCTTCTAGCATTCACACCTAAAGAATGTCTCTCACGGAGCTTATCCTGACATTTATTTCTCCTGTATTTCAGTAATTACAGTAAAGTTTAATGCGTCTCCTATATGTTTGTAATCATCTAACTGATATTTCTCATTGAATTCCCAGTTGCTGAGTTTTGTGGGAATGTAGAGATGTGTAGGCTCACTGAGCAAGTTGTTTTCTCCGATCCATATAGAGTTTCTGAATATAATCGGTGGAATTCTCCTTACCTTGATCATGAGGTTGAGTCAATTCGTGGAGATGATAATTTAAAGCTCGAAATTGCTGGGTTGAAATCCATGTACTATGTTCATCTTGATCTTTATAGTTATAGCTCTAGAACTACAATAGTCATATGAAATTTATATAAATGTGGCATATCATGATGGATTTTTTCCCAATTTGTAGGTTTTGTGAGAGAGCCCAAGCTCTAATTCATGCAGACCTTCATACCGGTTCGGTCATGGTGACTGTTGATTCTACCCAGGTTATCGATCCTGAATTTGCCTTCTACGGACCTATGGGTTTTGACATTGGCGCCTATCTAGGAAACTTGATTTTGGCGTACTTCTCACAAGATGGGTATGCTAGTGAAGGAAACAATCGGCAAGTACGTTCAAGTTTGTTTTTTTCAAAATTTTATTTTAATTTTCAAGAAAAGTTAAATAAAATCTTTCTGTCTTGTGTAATGTACATTCTCGTCTTTCCTGTTATACTTTCTTGTATAAAACAAGCTTCAAGAATTTACAAGTTAGGTCTCACGAAATTAATTCTGTGAAGTTTTTATTTTTTCTTCAATATGTATATTCATAAAATCTTTAACTAAGATTAGAACTAAAGGAGAGTGTGTACAGTTGTATGATCATGTGCAAATGTTGCCTCTTACTAGCATTATGAATAAAAAAAATGTGCATTACAAATGCTAGAAAACGTACTCCTTACTGCAAGTGGAGTGCACATTGTTGGATAGTCCATACTTGTATATGTTCAAGCTCTGTTTCTTGTAACCAAAAAAAATCTGCCACCAATTTGAGATAGCTGATACTTGTTAGTTTAGAAGCTGTAGGTGTAGAAATCTAATGATTTCTAGGGTAAACATAGAATTTCTTCATTTTATATGGTTGCCGCAATAATTTGGTGGTGGTTATTCACAATTATTAAGTAGGAGTTTGATTGTTTAGTATGTCGTCTTTCCTCTAGTTTAGTTCATTTGCAATTTTAGACTAATTCTTGATATGAATTATGCAGGAATATAAGGAGTGGATCTTGAGAACCTTAGAACAAACTTGGACCCTATTTAAGAAAAAGTTTGTCGCACTTTGGAATGAGCATAAAGATGGGAGTGGTGAAGCATATCTTGCATCTATATACAACACTCCGGAGTTACTGGTGCTGGTCCAAGAGAAGTACATGACAGATTTATTTCATGACGCGCTTGGATTTGGTGCAGCCAAGATGATAAGGTGATTTTTCTTTTATATACATAAAAACTTTTTAGCGCATTCAATGCATATTTCTTATGTATTTTTTTTGGAGTCTATTCTGCTTTAGTAACAATTAGCTGCACAAGAGTACTTGCCAATAGCAACTTAAAATTTGTGTGTAAGTAAAAGCTAAAAGACATGTAGATGACGTGCTAGGGACCTTATGTCACATAACTAACGGAACTGACATACCCCTTTTGGAGTTCTATGCAGAATATTTTGTTCGTTTAAACAAAGTCCTTGGTAGTCAGGTTGATATTACCCACTGTGTCTCACTTGCATTTTGGGATATAACTAGCAGAATTCAATGTGTTATTTATAAATCATCTATGAGTAATCCAATTGCTTCACTTTTGGTGTCTGCAGTACCCCCCCCCTCCCCCCCCCCCACACAAAAAAAAAAAACAACCAAAAAAATAATAATAAAATACACACAAAACTTAGTTGTTTGGGTGGATTCTTGAGTATATACAAATGACACAAAACAAAATTTAGTTGTTTGGTGGATTCTTGAGTATATGCAAATGACAATAGAAACTAACTAGAATACCATGTTATAATTGTTTATCCCTTATAATCACCATACAAATCTACAATACTCTTTCTTGAAAAAAAAATCACCACACAGTAATGGTGTTATGATATACATTTTTTTTTCTTTTTTCCTTTTTCTTTTTGAACATAAGCTCTCTTCTAATTTTATAGATAGGCTTATAGTCCGAGAAGGATAGGTTTCTTCGTGGATATTCGTCAATAGAAGCAGAGAAATTATGAATTTTCATGTGCAGACATGTACCAATAATTCTAGTTCATATGTAACTCTAAAAGAACTGTGTGTGTGTGACTTGATGGCATGACTCCATTGGTTAATGTCATACGTGCGTCCAAGTGCTAACAGTATACTTTTCTGGAAGGTTTCTTTTTCTTTTTTCTGAAATTAATATGAACTATAGAATTGAAACCACACTCATTGCATGTAGTTAAAAATCCAATTTTAGTAACAAATTTTAAGCAATTGCGCAGTACACTTGTTTCTTCCCTGCCTATGTTTTGCTTCCAGTCCCATCCATACATGATGGATGGAAGGTCATCATTATCTGTTCAGTGTTGGATGAGATTTTTAAGGGCTCTTTACATAGTTCCCCATTATGTACATAATGATGCCAACGATTTCCTAATGATATGGGAATCAAAATACATTCAACACATGCTCAGTTGGTTGTCTGACATTGTATCCACAAAAATTTTTCTATTGAGTGAATGGAATCTCCAACAAGAATTTAGTAAATAAGAACATAAAAATGTACGTGCTAATAATCTAGTACTCATAATATTTTTGACTGGTTCTAGTACTCATAATATATACTCTATTTGTTTTTAAAAAAAAATGAAAAATCATATATCATGATTTTATCCTTGTTATCTAATTGAATTAACATTGTATTTCCATTGCAGGAGGCTAGTGGGTGTAGCTCATGTCGAGGATTTCGAAGCAATTCCCGATGCTGGCCTGCGAGCAAGCTGTGAGATCCCTGCTCTCAACTTTGCAAAAAACCTACTCAAAAACAGGCGACAGTTCCAGTCAATCGGTCAAGTTGTCAATGCCATTCTGAACATTTCATCAAGCTAAGCCATATAAACCCTTTGAGGAATTTGAAGTGGTTATATTTCAAGTTTTAATTAAGTGTGATCTACGATGCCAGTATTTATGTTGTACCATTTGAAATACTTAAGTTGGAAAACTATTTATTGCAGAAACTAAATTTCTTTTTTGATGAACTTGAGATCTCACTACTGATCCTATGATAAAGATTGTGATGGATAAAGAGAGGTCTCTCGTTCAAGACTAGGCTACGACATAGCCATTTTTAAACTAGGCCACGATATAGCCATTTTTTAAAATGATGGAAATTAGAAGGAATAAGAGAGATCTTATTCAGAAAAAAAAGATTGGAAATTACATCATTTAAATAAGAAAACGTAATCTTAGATAAAATTTCTTAGTTTCTTTTGTCACTTCCAAGGCAAATTTACAGGCAAAATCTATGTGAATATTTTATTGAACTATCAAGATTTGTATAGTTAGAAAAAATGGACAAGTACCCATGCTCCATTCAGAAACTCCGTCACAAGAATGACCTGAAGATGGTCATCCAAATGCGTCGACATGAAGCTGGTAGGTCTGTATATCTTAGCATCAGCAATGTTTTTTGATTGGAAGTTTCAAATTATAATTTTGAATTAGTGGGTTTTTTTTTAATGGAATTCAAAGGTAGCCTAGGGCTAAGGGGGAAATCCCACTTTGAAAAACATTCTGGTATTAGTGGTTCGTGTTAGGGAATTAAGCGCATCGGGAAGAGGTTGTAGAGAAGCAATAACCGATCACAATGAATCAACCAAGTAGACAAAACTAAGTACACAAAGCAGACAATTTTGTTCCGGTTCGGATGGCCGTAATTCGGGGGAGAAATAACTGAGATATTATTTAACTAGAGAAGATATAAGAGTTATGAAGATTTTCACCAAGAACTTATCTATCTTTTAAGCCTCACTAGAAGATACTCTGTAGTGTATAATCTAAAACTCTCAGATGAAGTATTTTATACTTTTGACATACTTCTTAATAGAGGTCATTACAGAATTATATAGAGATCTAGAAAAATTCTAGGTTGTAGTTTTGATACAATTACTGTCCGATATATCCTGAAGAGAAAGCTACACGATAGGAGCCGTACGATCTAACTTGGAGAATAAACTAGGCTCAAACAGATTCACCCAGAATAGGCCCAAAACTGTGTACCGCTGCCGGCCGACTGCTCCCAAGAGCAACCGCTGCACCTGGAAGTTGAGCCCCCAACCTCATGTTGCATTCGACTGTCAACTTGCTGAAGCCAGAAACATAGCTTCCTTTCGTCTCCCGTCTTCGCTTCGAAGCTCTTCTCACTTCATCGTCTTCTCTTCACAACGAACATAGTATGCAACACATAAACCCAACAATCTTCACCTTGGGTTGCATACTCATGCTCCCACAGCTGTGTGATTAATTGCCTTTAGACTCTTTCTTTTCTCCTCTTGCAAATAACGCGATTCAGTGGTTTCTTCTGCTAGTTGAATTTACCTCTACATGTTATTACTCCAATTGTATGCTCCCTCAAAGGCATACCCTAGTAGGCATCAACACGAATGCAGCACCCACTGCACAAACTCCACCTACCCGAGGCCGCCTCCACCTCCTAATGATATTTGAACGTCGTGATCTCGCTTCGGTGATTTTAGTGGCAGCAAACTAGATAATGCTTTGGGAACGCTGGGCTTCAAAATGCTCGGCCGAGTCTTCCCGTTTCCACAAAAAGCTCTTAGAGGTTGTGTTGAACACCCCTCATTTCCCTCATTACCTTACGACAATCTTTCCAAATTGATAGAACTCCACCTCTAGTTGTGTACATAAATCTCCATGTTTCTAAAGTTCCCAAGGATATCAGGTTTCATTTCAACAAAGGATAATGCATGATCTTCTCCAATGTGAACCCTTTCCATCTAGCATCTTTAACTCAACTATCCCCTCACCCACTACGTCACTTATCTCACCAGTTTCTGTTCGCACACAACATGTTGTAGACTTGTAAGTAGAAAACATATTCCTCTCGAATAAAATATGAGAAGAAGAATCTGAATTAAGGAACCAGCCAGAAACCACATCTATACTTGAAACAAGAACACAGTCTAAGTTATTACCTAATTAAGCGGTACTGACTATGTTGACACCCTTCTAATTCAACCAGTTGCCATAATTCCTATGCAAATGTCTAAACGCTAATCTCTGGGTCTCCTCCATAAGTTCACCCTTTTTCAAGCGCTTGATCACACCGGCTACTGAAAGTTTCTCCTTGGTAGTTTTTCTGTGAAGCATGGTGGTTATCAAATGCTCGTATAAATCTGGTAATGAATATATCGAAAGCTTTATCATCTTCTTTTAGATCATCTGCATTTATCGCTCTCAATTTAGATTACACCTTATTGAATTTTACTGTATGATCTTGAAGAGCGGTACCTTCCTTCATTGACAAACGAAACAGTTTTCTCTTCCAGTACTTCTGATTCTGTAACAACGATTTTGAGTAGTCAATTATGAGTCTCGTCCACAGACTCAGTGCGCTCCACTCCTTAAGAAAGTTGCACTTGACATCATTCGTCAATGACAGTCAGATTAAACTCAAGGCTTTAGAAAAAATCTCATTTCACTTCTCTTGCTTCATGTCGGATGACTTCTTCTTATCTCCTTCTAGGGCAAGATGCAAGCCCTGTTGAATCAATGCGTCTTACATGTCCATCTTCCAGAGATTAAACTTGATATTACCGTTGAACTGCTTAATCTTCGTGAAACTTTGATTTTTCGTCTACACCAAGGAACTCTAGCAACCTTTGCTTTGATATCAGTTATTACGAAATTAAGCACAGCGGGGAGGGGTTGTGGAGAAGCGATAACTAATTACAATAAATCAACCAAGCAAGTAGACCAAACCAAGCACACAAAGTACACAATTTTTCCTGGTTCGGACGAACCTAATCCATGGGAGAAATAACCAAGATATTATTCAACTAGATAAAATACACGGGTTACAATTTCCCTCACAAAGAACTTGTCTATCGCTCAACCTTCACTAGAAGATACTTTGCTGTTTACAATGGAAAACTCTCAAATGAAGTATTTGATGCTTGCACACCTCTCAATTGAGGTCAATATAATATTATATGGAGATCTAAAGAAACCATAGTTTGTAGTCTTGATACAATCACCGTCCGATATACCCACACGATAGGAGACATACGATATAACTTGGAGAAGATATTGTGCTCAAACATATTCACCCAGAACCGGCCCAAAACTGCTACTCAGTCGACTGCACCTACAAGTCAAGCCCTCAACCTCATATTGCAGTTGACTATCAACTTGCTGATTGTAATGCCCCGAATTTCATACACTGAAAAAATTTGTGACACACCCAGAATCTTTTACTTCAATTGAGTACATAAACATAATATATTATAGGAAAATGCATAAATCTTACTACAAGTTCAAACCACGGATTGATAAGATGACGAGCTCATGATGTCACACTTCTATGCTAAGACCTCGGGCACCCTTACCTGCAAAACCACAATTTGTGGGTTGGTTAGCTTGTGAGGTCAACGGTAAAAATCCCAACAACTTCATCTAACTCCTAGAACACAACATAATAGAAGAAAGACTTGAATCATGTATATGTTAAAAACAACAACAAGAACAACTAAGCCTTTTTCCCAACTAGTTGGGGTCGGGTACATGAATCCTGATTTTCCATTCTGCTCGGTTTAGCGCAATATCTTCTGTAAGGCCACAAGCTGTCACATATTTTCTCACAATTTCCACCCAAGTAAGTTTAGGTTTTTCCCTACCCCTAACTCTACCATCAATACTTATCAAATAACTCTCTCTAACGGAGGTACTACTAGGTCTACGTGTGACATGTCCAAACCACCTGAGACGATTCTCTCTTAATTTATCTTGGATATAAGCTATCTTTACCATATCTCGTATATGCTCGTTTCTAATTCTATCCTTCCTGGTTTTACCACACATCCATCTTAGCATTCTCATCTCCGCTACACTCATTTTTTGGACATGTTGTTTTATTGTTACCCAACACTCTGCTCCATACATCATTGATGGTCTAACAGCCATCCTATAAATTTTTTCCTTCAACTTCAAAGATATACGTTTATCACACAAAACATCACTGCCACTTCTCTAGTTAAGCCACCCTGATTGGATCATATATATAACATCTTCACAAATCTCCCAATCTCTTTGTATAATTGAGCCTAAATATCGGAAACGGTCTCTCTTAGGTATCTCTTCACCATCAAACTTCACTGATTCCTCATTTGTGTATCGAATATCACTAAAATTACACTCCATATACTCTATTTTAGTTTTGCTTATTCTAAAGCCTCTAGCTTCCAAAGTTTCTCTCCATAATTCTAATTTAGCATTGTTAACTCTGCCTGTGCCTATCCAAAGCCAAGAATCCGGCCACAAACTGGGTAAGGATGAGGGTTGTGTTAGATAGTTGACAACCAACATAAAAGTTTGTCAAATCCTATGACCGTGAATCATAAAAAATCAATGTATATGTTAAATGTAAAAGGAACATATTCAATTATACAATGTCATATGAGTGAGTATGGAACTAATATAATAATGTGTCAAACATATACTTACTATACTAACATGCACAATTCAGATATGCTTTTCAAATGCATGTTTGTTTGGAGCGATATGCTGCCCATACAACATAGTTTCCGAATGCAAGCTACTAACATTTTTCTCATTATAGGGTTTAATTCCTCGCTATGCAATCTTATCCCCATGACAAAATATTAAGACATAGACATCCTGTGAGGTTTAACTCTTGTCCCGGAATACCGGAGATCTATCTCACTCCGCAGATCATTCTAGAACCTATTTCAGCTCTCGTCCTAGAATACTGGAGATTCTTCTCACTCTGCAGATCATTCTAGAGTTATTATCTCACGAATATCCTGTAAGTTTCAGCTCTCATTCCGGAATACTGGAGACCTTATCTAACTCCGTAGATCATTCTGGAGCTTATTTCAGCTCTCGTCCAGGAATACTGGAGACCTATCTCACTCTGTAGATCATTCTGGAGCTCTCAACTCACGTTTACTCTTGTTTCGTCACTTGTCCTTTCCAGTGCATGTCCTTACAGCATCGATCATTCGGAATGATATGCTCCCCATACGATAGTTTCCGAACAACAACCTAATCATTTGCTAACGAGAGTAATGAGATTAATGATATTAATCACCCAAGAATATCTAGATCAAGTTATATACTAGACTACACTAATTCCCATAATATCCATTCTATATGCATTTATGCATTTATGTATCCCGTAAAATCTGGCAAAACTCGTGGTCTCATAACCTATTGAGATCACAGTAATATTTGATTTGACTATATTACACTAACTCAACTTATTCTCAAAAGTTGACTAGTACTCCAATGCATAATCACGTATAAATCGCACTCCCAGGATATTGGACCTTACTAACCTACCTCTAGCCCACACATCATGAATTTATTGAGCGTATCCTCAGTCACAAACCTCAGTAAGTCGATCGTCCATAACTACGGACCTTACCGGCCTACCCCTTGCCCATACATGTGGATTGACCTGGCATATCCTCAGTACAGAATATTCCTAGGAGCCTCAGTTGTTTACTTGCCATATTTGTCATTGTTTCAGTCATATCTTCTTCTAATACAAATCTTAATTTAACTAATGCGAGATCTTTTGTCTAAATGATGCAAAATATAATCTATACTTAACGATCCATATTCCAGACTTACATTTCACACAAACTAGAATCTTGGTCACACCGACCATATTCCACTCCTCCCTCGGAGTTCTCTAACTCTTGCCGGACTCGGGCATCACCTAAGTCACAGTCATTCCCTTGGATTTGACCAAGTCATTCTCTCGGATTCATGGACCTTACCGGTCTACCCCTAGCCCACACATGTGGATTTACCGGGCCTATCCTCGGTCCCATATATAGAATTCATTGTTTGAATATTCAATTCTGTCTTCGGACAACAACATAGTAGTCTTGCAAAAAATTAAATAAATTCCAATACTTATCAGGAAAAAATGGATTTATTAGTTTCATATGAAACCTAAATGAGTCTACTACAACATTGTAGTTAAGAACATCTAAATTTAGCCACAATTATTTTGTCTAAATCCATATGCAAAACAGTAGTTTAGATTCTAGAAAACTATAGTTCTTGCTAATCATAAAAATCACCGAAAATTCCACACTTCATGAAAATTTGATTTCTTAGACTCGAATGAAAGATTAACGAATCTAATTCAAATTCTTTTTTGAGTTTTCTCAAAATACTGCATATAAGAGGTTAAAATGGTCATAAATCAGAAGGCGTACAAATTTCCAGAACCAAGGCAAAACTGTCAACCAGTCCTAAGTTTGAATTTATTTAAAATAATAAATGATATCCAAACGTCATGAAATTTTGTGAAAATTTATTAGATATATACTAGATTCACATATAAAAAGTTCAACTTTTAATGCCATATATTTGGAGAGAAATAATTTTTGGATGTAAGCATGATATTCATGACAGAATTATAGAATATGTCATGTTTCCATTTTTAACTAGGAATGAGTTCAGATATATTTGAAATACCAAATGACATCCAAAAATTATCAAATTTTGAAGAGATGTTGTAGACATACTAGATTTTTTCTTGGGCACGTGCCTACGACACGTCTTCGAAATGATACAGCATATGAAAAGTCTTGTAAACATTAAAACAACAATTATGTAGCTAAAGTTTGAATAGTATGACAATAATTAGTTGTAAATAAAAGTCACGGCTTCGGAACGATACAGCATATGAAAAGTCTTGTAAACAGTAAAACAACAATTATGTAGCTCAAGTTTAAATAGTATGACAATAATTAGTTGTAAATAAAAGTCCATGTTTCCATTAGTATATGTTGAAAAATAATTATAAATGAGGGTATAAAACCCAACTTCTTAGAACTTTGAGGGTGAAAAATGATGAAATTTAACTATTAAAGATATATTTGTTATTTTCAATGTACCATGAACAATAAAAAAATTATAAAAAATCTGAAAATTTACAAACCTGAAATCTGAAAATCAAAATTTCTGAGTAAATAGAGATAGACTGAGATAGATAGATAGAGAGAGAGAGAGAGAGAGAAATAATTAAATAAATAAATGAGGGGTTTTTTTGGGAGAGGAATTTGAATTTGAGTTTTGGGGTTTGAAATTTTGGAGGGAAAAATGTGTTTTGTGAGGTTAAATTTGGGCCTTTGATTTTGAGGGAATTAAAGGAGAGCCACTTGATAGATTTCTTTGTGTTTTATTATATAGATACGTGATACACGTATAAAAACATTATTTTTAGATTCTATTATTTAAAGATAAATAATTTTCGAAAGTAAGTCCGAAATTCAGGACAGAAACTGTAAAACGTTTCCAAGTTATTCTTACCATAATTTCACATAATTGACAATAATTCACATATGAATGAATTAATCTAAGCATGAATACTCATCTAATACAATATACATAGCCTCTCTAACATGCATACACTTACAGTAAAGTTGAAATTGGAGTAGTAAAGTTGTTACCTACCTATAATTTTTGAAATCGATTGCTTCTGAGCTCCACAAAGCGTTCCAACACAAAATTGATAAACTTAACCTTATAAAAACTTAAACTCCAAAGATCTTCAGTTAGGTGGAAGAGAAAAGAGGAATGGGGGAGAATGAAGTGAGACATTCTTGGCTTTTATATACAAACACTCACAGGCTATTCTTTCATTCTGCATTTAACCACCTTTTTCTACATCATTTGACCACCTTAATCTACATCATTTAATCACCTTCCCTAAACATCTTCCTACATCATTTAATCACCTCCTCTAAACCTCTCATATGTCACTAACTAGCAAGAATCATGCATGATAAAAAAAAAAGATAATTTTATTATGGCATTTGTTCATGAAAACAATTTCCTAGAAGTCCCTAACACAATGGCTCTTAAGTCCTTATTTACAAAATAGAATATTAAATATGCAAATGAGTTATTCCCAAATATTTATATTCTACAAACTATCATCTAAAAATATTCAAGATATTACATAAGATATTATATGTAATTGTACAAAATACGCGTACATAACATGTGCGGGAGCAAAATTATCATAACTCAATTTTGAGAGGGGTTCTTGTTATCATAACTCAATTATCATAACCCGCACAGGAGTTCCCTAACACACCCGAGCTCCTCTCTTGACCGCCGCCCGCCAAACCTCACCGGAAAATCAAGAACCCTCTCATCTTCTGCCACCTCCTCCACCGCCGCACTCTCCCCAATGAATCCACTCTCCAAAGAAAAGTTCTGGCCTCTGATGAAGCTGTTCTTTTACCGAGTCTTGAGATTGGGTTCCTATGATGAAGCCGCAATGAATCCACTCTTCGATGAAATCGTTCTTTCACCGAGTCTCGAGATGTGACTTCGAAATATTCGAATTTTTGTCTGAAATCAAGTCGTAAGTGAAATTGCTACAGAAATTTGAAGGAATTCGAAGGTTCTAGCCCCAAATCAACCCAACCTCACATCCACCTCCACCTGCTCATCCCTTTCCTCCTGTCCTCATCCCTGTCACCTCCTCATCTTTCTCCTCCCATCCGCATCCCTTTCAACCAAAACCCTAACCCCAAACCTGACCCCCACTCCCTCCCATCCTCATCCCTGTCTCCACCTCACCTCCACCTCCCCCTCCACCTCCTCTCCACCGACCCCCACTTGGTGAGATTTTTGGGAGAGATTATGTTCAACAGAAAAAATGAGAGTGAGAATAGAGAGTTATTAGAGCATCCACAGTTGTGTTTCTCATTTGTTAAAAAATGGCAGCTACAGTAATAGCAAATGGCGATGTTTGCTGTAGTCGTCGTTTGCTATATCTTTCTCATTTTTTTAGAAATAGGCGAGGGACGGTATATGATATACCGTCTCATCGTTTAAAATAAATTAAAAAAAGTTAACTACTAATTAACTATTAAACTATATTAATTAACTAAATTAAATAATATAATAAAACTAAACCTAATTAATTAACTAATTAAACTACATTTACTACTCCTAAAACTACCAATCAGCCACTTTAAGCCTAATCAGCATTAAATGCTGTTAGTGGAGGGACGGGGTATGATACCCCGGCCGGGGTATCATTCCCCGTTTGAGCCCTTTTAAAAAAAAATTTATTTTTTAATGGTAGAGATGGGGTATCATACCCCGTCCGGGGTATGTATCCCTGTCCGACCTATTTAAAAAAAAATGAAAATTATTGAGACGGGATATGATCGTCCGTCTGAATCGATTAAAAAATTATTAAATCGGAGAGACGGGGTATCATACCCCGTCCTTTATAATTTGAGAAAGTTCATTTCGTTTCTCATATTTGAGAAATGAGAATAGAACGTTTGCCAAAAAATGGCAAAATGAGAAACGATTGCAGCGCTCGTTTGCTATTCGTTTTCTATAATATGGAAAAATGGGATATATAGCAAACGACTGTGGATGCTCTTAGGGTGTTTAAGGTATTTCACATCAATATATAGGATTTTTCAAACAATTGACCACAATTTCTAGTTCAGGGGGTTTCTTGCGTTGACCAACAGTTAAGGGAGATTTTTTTGCATTGACATGATAGTTCATGGGGGTTTTCTGCAATTTACCCTTAAATTTCTTGGTTTCATGGATAACTTAGGATGTGCTAGTTATTTCTTATTCTATCAAATTTTCTAAGTTGCAATTTTTTACAGGTTCTGCCACACGTTCGTGCTATAGAAGAATCATGGCCATTGAAACCTTTTACAGGTTCTACCACTCGTTCGTGCTATAGCAGAATCATGGCCGTTGACAATGGAGCGTGCATATTTCGAGGCGTTGGATTTGAAAGAGCATGGGCATCATTGCCCAGGTCATGTCCCTAGAGTTTACTAGTTTGATAGGCAAATTCCTTTTGACTACCATGTGCTACTTGAAGCCTGCACACATAATTTTACGTAAAGGATTGATTGCAGGAATTGAGTATCCGTTACTTGCAGAGCATGTCAGAATACTTGGCAAAAACCCTATTCTTCTCATCGCTTCTCTTCTGTTCTGCACTAGAGCACAAACGTGGTGGTACTTATCGTAATTTTAATATTGTTTCTTTAGTTTGAGCTTAATTAGTTTGTTTTATTTATCGTTAACACTGGGTCGAATACCCCCCGCGTTCCATTAAAAAGATTTTAACAAAACATACAACCAGAAAGAAGGATTATGAAGTTCATAAAACCCAACAGGCTAGGTCATGGAACTCATACTTCCCAACCAACAAACAAATAATACAACAAAATATAATCCTACTTGTTGATCAATCTCGCCAAAATAAGTTCCTTGTGCCAATCCAGTCTGGCATGAATATGTCAAACATTGAGCTCATTCTCTCATCCCCTCGCTTGTACACAATTTGTCATCGCCGCCATTCACAACCACAACCGTTGTCACCCCCAGCAATAATAGAACACCAACTTTAAGCTCTTTAACACGAGAGACACCGCAGACACCCACCAATCTGACCTAAACATGTCCAAATTGAGGCCTTGTTCTCATCTTCTAGCTTGACCACCATTGACTATCACCACCATCCCGCAACGAGAGCTGCTGTCGCCCTGACAGTACCACAAACGCAACCTCCAAGCCTATAGATACGTGAGAAACCACATGAATTCCTCCAATATGACTTGAATAGGTCAATATTTAGCCATTCCCTCAATACCTACCTTGTCCACAATCTACTGTTATCCACAGTCGCCACTTGTCGTCACACCAACGGTAACATAAACGCCACCTCCAAGCCTATTGGTACATAAGAAACCCTAGACACCCACCCAATTAAACCTGAATATGTCAAACTGAAACTCTTCCTCTCATCACCAAGCTTGTCCATTGTTCTCCATCACCTCCAATCTCAACCGCAACGGTCGTCACCTCCAATGATAACACAAACGCCACCTCCAAGCCCACTGACAAGAGAAAGACCCCAAGCACCCACTCAATTTAACCAGAATATGTTAAAACTATAACACCACGCAAAATTGAGTTTTGATAATTTTGCCCACGGGTGTTACGCACATGTATTTGGTACTGTTACAACTAATATCCATAACGTATTTTAATATAAATATCCTACGTATTTTGTATTTCGATTCTTTATATACTTTTTCGTCTTCTCAAAATTCAATTTTTTTCTTATTCTGAGCCAACTCAAATATTAATTTTAATCTGTGTTTTAACGCACATTACACGTGCTTTCAATGCATGTGTCGATTACATAAATTTTACCGTTACGAGAAATATCCGTAACATTATCAATATAAATATTTTCAAGTATATCGTATTTCGATTGTTTATAAATATTTCTCTGTAGCTCAAATCCATTTCTATTTGAATATTTATTTATACATATGATGCACGTATTTGTAGTGCACGTGTTAGTTGTATTCTTTTTCAAAATAAAATTTATGAAGTGTGTATGTTTATTTTTATTTGTGCATAAAAACTTTTATCATTAATTTAAACTAGTTTTATTAAATGAATATTAATTGTAGAAACATATGCTATTTTAATTAAATAAAATCCCAAATTGTGTGTGCATTTCATGTGCACACACAAAGCACGTGCAGGTGTCCTAGCCACTAAAGTGGCCAGCCTTTTAATTGGGAGGGAAAGAAAATATTTAAATTAGTAAATAGATTAGTGGGTAGTTAGTGGGTTAGTGGTTGGTTAATACAACTCCCATCCACTCCCTCTCCTTATAATCCTCCTCCGCACTCCCGGCCTAGAAAGAAAAGAAAGGAGGAAAAAAAATACAAAACCTTGCAATTGGTCACTTTGTTGAGGAATTTGGGAGCTTGGAATTTTGGGGAGGCTAGGAGGTGATTTCTACGAGTTCTACTTGCATCAAGAAAAAAGTGGGTGTTTTCGTTATCTTCTAAATATTTTTGTAGAGTCCATGATTAGGGGTGAATGCATTTGAATGATAATGTGTGAGTATTCTCATTGTCTTCTAATTTTCAATAGATTGTGCATGCTTGGCCATAACATGTGTAAATGCTAATTTAATTTGTGTGTATAAGTGTAGAAGTTTTCTAGAATTTTAATTGTGCACTCTTAGTTATAGTTGGAGTGTGAATGTATGCGTGTTTTATTGTCTTCTAATGTGTTAGTAAATATTTATGTCAACCTAGAAATGAGAAGGTGATAATTAGTAGGTGTATGTGAAGGAAATTTCCTAGAAATCTCCGAGTCATAATATTAAAACCCAAAATTTAATACGCAATCTATCGTCATACAAAAAGTTCATAAGTCAAGATGAGTTCTTCTATAAGCCTAACATCAATAACATTCTTTTTCTTTTTAACATGATAATCACAACATCAATGGAGTTCTAGTTCCATGAAAATATCAATATCACATTCATTCATCATGCATACATCCATCAAATCCCTAGAATCTAAAACATGAAATTAATCCTAATTAAAACAGTGAATTCTCTTATAAAAATTGCAACTTTTTAATCAATCAAGCAATGAATTTGTGTGTATTCAATGGACTATAAATTACCATAATAAATACCCATCATCTATTATAAACTCCATGATCATACAAGTATTTTGTAAATCAAAACAAGTTTTTTCATGCATCACCAATCTCTAACCTCAATAAATGATTTATACATGATAATCACATCTCATTTAGGGTTCTTAATCATGAAGATGTTATTTGACTACTCATTTATTGAGATTTATTCCCTAGTAGGGTTTTATTAGTTATATATAACCATACAACTTTTAGCATGCATCTTACTTGATCAATCATCAAATTCTACAAACATATAACAATACAAGAGACAAGAGAGTATCACCCACCTCAAAGAAGATCAATTGAAGAATAATGATAACAAGAAGGAAAACCCTCCTCTTTGCGAAAATCCAAAGATCCAAGCTCAAAATTCCAAGAAATAATAATAAAAATAATAGTATTTTGTTGTGAACAAAGGAGGGCTGCTACTGCTGCTAATATAGGCCGGGACTCTATTATAGGGTTTTGCGAAGATTTTACAAAATCCCCCTCCAAAATCAAATATTTACATATATATATAACAATCTTCTAAATCAAGTAGTTAATTAAATCAATTAGGGTAATATTTAATCTCCCCTAACCATTCCTAGTTGACTGACCCCTCATGTGCAACCCAGAAATTTAAATTTTCAAAAATTTGCCTCTGAGTGACAATTTTACACAAAAGTCCTTCAGTTTGAAATATTTGCAAACATGCCATAAATCATTCATAAAAATCTAGAAAATTTGGAATTATTATCTAATAATAAGGATTAGATTTTCCAATAAATTTTCTAACTTTTCATTTTCCAAGAAAAATATTTGCACGTGTTTTGCACGTGCAAAAATGATAAATTTCAAAAAATGCTTAATAAATCAAAAATATAGAAAATATATGTGTAGCCATAAATCCTTTGTTCATGCCCTCTTTTATATAGTTAAGTTCTGGGAAATTAGGGGTTTAATCACAGTTTTGCAATAAAGCCCCAACAATCCCAAAATTGCATACTTATATATTTTCTCAATAAAATAAAATAAAATCAAATTAGAGGGATAAAATCTCCCCCCCCCCCCCCCCCCCACATCTCTTCACTGCGAGATCGGCCTACCAAAACAGCAAAAAAAATTGAATTCGAATTTTACATCCAAACGATATTTTGCACAAAAACCCTTATCTTTCAAAGTATTTACAAAAATAGTTTCTTTATTCAGAAAAATTCCAAATTTATAATATACTCAATCGTAAATAGGGGAATTTATTTAGCAAATCAAAAGTGGAAATTTTCACCTCAAAAATATTTGCACGTGTTTTGTACGTGTGAAAATGTCAATTTTACAAAAATTCAAAATAATTAAATAAATTGATTTAAAAATTATTTATTAATTCAAAATATAGTATTTAAAATTTTGGGGCGTTACATGCTATGTTGTGGTTTGACTCAGATCCGAGATTTCATTGGGTGATTGGTTTTTATTGTGTCAGAACCAGACAACAAATCGAGTTGGCTATTGTGCTGACCTATTCATATCCAGCCTGCAACCTCTTGATTTTATCAAGGTTCGGTACACTCTAAACTTTAAGATTTGTGCTTTTTTATTTAATTAAATTTATGTTTTATTGTTTTTATAGAAGTTTTACAGAATAACCCCCTGAAATTACGTGAGTAGTAATTATTCAGAATAAATCCTCTACTTTCTGGAATTTATTGTTTATTCTTTTGTGATGGAAAAACATAATCATCCGTACGAGGTTCCTAAATTTGAGGGATTTAGCAGTTCTAAATTTAACAGTTGGAAGAGGAAAGCACAGTACGGGATGAAGTTTGTGAAAATATTCTATACTTGTCGAACAACTTATGATGATTGTGTTGAGAATGTGGATGAAGCAACTTGTGTGACAGATGAGGACTTGTGTAGAGAATTTCTGTTGAACAACATATTAAATCGTCTTGCAGATTGTACATGAAGTACGATACAACGGAGCAGATATGAGACAATTTGCTAGATGAATTTAAGGAGGAGAATGTCTCCAAGACACATTTGGTGGATAAATTCATGACATTTGATTTCAAAGAGAAGAAAGAGATTCTCCCTGGGTAACAAATCTAGAAAATATAAGGAAAACTAAAATCTGAAATATTACTCTGTGATGAGTTTCTTGTTAGTGCTATAATTTACAAATTACCTGCTTCATGGCTCTGTTTTAAAACTGAGATGTATAGGTTGCCTGAACAAATTAAACATGAACATCCTAAACGTTGTATTAAGGTTGAAAATGAGACTAGCACTATGATGAATTTAACAAACAACTCTTGACCTCCAATGTATTAACCAATACTATATGTGCTTCTATGTTTAAGAAAATAAGTTTAATCCTAAGGGTGAACTAACAAAGTTAGAGGTCACGAAGAAGATTGTTAAAAAGAGAAAGTGCTACAATTACAGGAAGTGGGGTCACCATGCCTCTGAGTGTAAGCTACCCAAAAAGGAACAACTCAACATAGAAAAGGTGAACTTGCTAGATGGAACAATTGAGCCCACCAACTTTGTTTGTGTTGTTGGTGATGTTAAGACCAATACCTTTGCTAGTTGGTTGTTGTAACATCCCGTAAAATTGAGTTATGACAATTTTGCTTCACGTGTGTTGCACACGTGTATTTTGTACTGTTACGAGTAATAGTCATAACGTCTTTTTCTACGTATTTCTGTATTTCAACTATTTATACATTTTTCATCTCCTTAAAACTTGTCTTATCCTATTTTGAGCCAACTTAAACATTTATTTTAATCTTTGTGTTTTTATGTACATTACACGTGCTTTCAATACCCGTGTCACTTACGTATGTTTTGCCATTACGTGAAATATCTGTAATATTATCAAAATAAATATTTTTCGTATGTTACATTCAGACTATTTATAAACATTTCCCTGTTACTCAAATATATTTTATTTTTGAATATTTATTTTTATGTGTGCATTGCACGTAAAATTTTATGTATTTTAGTCCCTAAACTTTTGTAAAGGTTATTCACTTTTCTTCTATTTTATTTGTCACAATTGTATTATTTATTTTTAATAAAAACTCATAGGTCTAAAGTCCATTTTAAACCCCACTAAGTAAATTAATTAAAAAGAGAGGCTCATGACTTTATTTTACACTTTAAATGTACACTTTTTAATCCTACACACTTGTCATGTAACAAACACACACAAATAGACTCATAACAAATAATTAAAAGAATGAGAAGTGTGTGCACGTAGAGTGCACGTGCACGTGTGTGCACTCCAAAGGTTAGCCGGCCAAGAATGTGAAAGGGTAAGGGGTTTTGTGTTAATGGTTTTGTGTTAATGGTTTTGTGAGTGAGTATTTATTTTGGATAAGGAGTATTTATTTTTGGTAGTGGGTGTCCCTTTATTCACCCATTTAGCTCTATAAATACCTCTCTCATTCATAAACAATGCACAACAAAAGAAACAGAAGAAAGAGAGAAAAGAAAGAAAGAGAGGAGCTTTTGGTTTTGGCAAATTGCTAGGAGGTGAAGGTTTGTTTGGTTAGAGCTTTGAAACAATCCCTATAGAAGTCTATTTTATTTTTGCATCAGAAACATGGTGGGTGATTTCTTTTGCTTTCTAGATATTATAGTATGCATGTCTAATTGTTCCGTGATTGAAAATTGTGGCATGTGTTCTTTAAATTTCTACTTTGATATGTTGCATGTTGTATTGATAACTATAAGTGAGATACGAAAATAAATACATGCTAGTTGAAAGATTTATTATAAAATTGTCATGATTAACAAATTAAAATTTTAGTTTGAGTTTGTTATAGTGGTATTGGGTGCATATTAGTATATCATGTTTAGATTAAATGAATTGGGTATAAATTCATATACAAAGTTGTTAATTTATGCAAAGAAAGTTTTTGTTTTAAGTTTTAGTTGTACTTCAGAAAATCTTATTTATTAAACTAGATGAAATATAGAGCTAAAATATTTATAGAACACCTCGTATATGTCAGGAACATCTCTTTAAAATTTCTTAATATTTGATTGTCGTTTACTATTTTAATAAAATCTAAACTTAGGACTGGTTGTCAGTTGTTAACTAGTTGCTGGAAATTTGTACACATTTCGGATTTTGATCATTTCAATATCTTAGATGAAGTAATTTGAGAAAAGTCAAAACTAAGACTTGAAGTAGACTTGTTAACATTTCTGTATAGTCTAAGTAATCAAATTTTCACAAAGAATTGAATTTATAATGAATTTTACAAGACTGAACAAGTGGTAGTATTTCAATATTTCGACCCTACTGTAAACTTCGAAGAATTCAGGGTGATAGATACAATATTTTGGAGAAACTTATAACTAAGAAATTGTATTTGACTTGTATACCTTTATTTTGATTTAAAGAACACAGTTTCATGAAGTATATAATTTCCTATAATGTTTACAAGTTGCATGAGCTGCAGTTTTCTGATTTTGGAACTTACTGTTTTGCAAATAAATATTAGACAAAGTAATTGAGGATGATTTTAGTTGATTTTAGTCTAGAAGCTAGGCGAGACCCTTAGTAACCGACATTCGTAAATAAAGGAAATTTGAGAAACTAACCAGTGTGGGTTAAGTATCTCTTGAGAAGTAGCCAGTTTGGGCTGAATTTTTCTCTGGTTGATTTAAGTCCGGTAGGGTAAGTTAGCTCTAGGTTGTGATGATTTAAAATTAAAACTAAGGACAAGCACTAAGGGGAGATGTGCTGAAGTATGGGCAAACATGAGTATGAGGGCATTGATAGCGCGGTGGGAGGTTATCTTCAGAATTATTGGGGCTGCGGCTTGTGATGGGAGATATTCCTTCAGAATTACTGGGATCAAGGCGATGCTCATGGGTTATTTGTGTGATAAGGTACCGATGACAGCGCGATGTGGGTTTCGCCTCAAGAATTATCGGAGTGTGAGGCGTGATAGCCGTAAATTACTCGCGATGGGAGGACGACTCTCAAGAATTATCGGAGTCATAGCTCACGGTGTAGGTATTCGCCTCCAGAATTATCGGGGTGTGAGGCAGTGTGTCCAAAATCACTTGCGGTAGGAGTGTGATACTCAAGAATTATCGGGGTGGTACTAGATACTCATAGGATATCTAAAACATACATTTGTCACCCTAGTAGTAATTCACAGCGGGGGATTGAACCCTATATTGAGGAGTATGCTAAGGGCTTGCCCTCGGACCTATGTAGAATGGGATACATAGAATCTGAACAAGTATGCATTAGTGTCATTATAGTGTAAACCTGCATTAGACATTAAGTCATTGCATACACTAACATGTTTAGGATAGTCCATTTTTACACTTTGTTTTGTATTCAAGTTTGTGTTTGCTAAAGTAAGAGAATCGTTATATTACGGCATAGGGAGGATTGCTGTTTTATAACATTGCATCGGTTGTAAGCAACTGACGTGCCCATAGTTTACAAGTGCAGGACTTGGATTAGTAGGAAGACAAATAGAAGAATTGAAGCTGTTGAATATTCCCATGTTGAAATGTTAAATTTGTATATCTATTATGTTGTATTTTTTTAAAAAAATTTCTGCTGCGTTGATGTAAATAAATTATTGTAAATGAAAAGTTTTAATATCCTTGTAAAATTGTACGAATTGAAGTAAACGATCATGTTGTGCTACGAAATACATGTAAATGGAATTCGGGGTGCTACAGAGCTGACTTCAATAAGTAGTACAAAATTTCAAGGACGACACATTAGGATGGACATTAAAGTGTGGGTTCAATTTATAGAGATTTAAATGTAAGATTATTTACATTTGTGTTGCTCTATATCTGATGTTTTCTCCTCACTTTCCTTATTAGATGGCTAGAGTTATTAATGATAAAGTTATGGAACTTGCATTCATGATTCTCCCCTCATATAGAATTGATGTGATATTGTATGCGAGCATGTTTTTCCTTGGTATCAGAGTGGCGCAGTGGAAGCGTGATGGGTTTGAACCTACATCCATGATGCCTTACACGTGGACACACTTCCCTCTTTAAAATTTTCTTCTTGGATTTTCATCGTAATACTTCCCCCCCCCCCCCCCCCCCCCCCCCCCCCCCCCAAAAAAAATATTTTCTTATACTATTAATTCACTTTGATATTTACTATTTCAACTACATCTTTTAAGTTTGACTTACTCGTTTTCTTTATTGATGTTTTATCCCATTTATTTTCATGCGCTTTACATTACTTACTCAATTTTACTATTTCTTTTTATTTTTATTAAGTTACCACTTATTAAATTATTAGTGCTAACTATCTATCAATTATTATGCTTTACCAAGTATTTATCGAGTTGCTTTACATTTTTATACTTTCCTTTATTTTGTTTTACTGTTTGTTTCTTTCATCAAAAATAAATAAATAAATAATAATAATAATAATAATAATAATAATAAATTTTTTTTGTAACTTTTAGGAATGAAAATTCTATGATATTATTTTATACACATTATTGTAAAATTTTACTATTATACTTATATTATATTTTTTCAACTAAAATTCAACACTTATATATTTTTAGATTTTTATCCAACAACATTTTCTTAAATTACTAATTCAAATTTATCTCGTAATACTGGTTCAGTTTGCGATTTTAATCATTCTCCCGCTTATTACTTTGATAAATTTTGATTACTAAGTCTATTAATAAATTAGCCATTGACTATGTTTCTCTTTATTCCTTCCAATTGCGTTATTTTCCAAACTATTTCACAATTAATGACTTAATTTATATTTTTCTTTTATCTAATGCTTTACCTAATATTATTTTTGTATGAAAATTTATTTCAATCGATACTATCTTTTATGGACGCGTTTCTTTTCTTACGCTATTTTCCAGTTTTCTTGTTCCGTTCTTATAAAATTTTGATATTCATAGTTTTCTTATATAAGTTTATCATGTTTTACACGTTACATGCTACATTTCTTTTTTGGTATTGACAGTTTTCTATATCCAATAATGATATTTTTTTTTGGTGTACAGAATGCAACTTTTTTCCTAGTAAGTTCTGAGGACAGAACGGTTCTAAAGGGGGGAGGGTGTGATACCCCGCAAAATTAAGTTATGACAGTTTTGCTCCGCGTGTGTTATGCACGTGTATTTCGTACTGTTACGAGGAATAGTTGTAACGTATTTTTCTACGTATTTCTGTATTTTAACTATTTATACATTTTTCGTTTCCTCAAAACTCATTTTATCCTATTTTGAGCTAACTTAAACATTTATTTTAACCCTTGCATTTTTACGTAAATTGTACGTGCTTTCAATACACGTGTCAATTACGTATGTTTTGCCATTACGTAAAATATCGGTAACATTATCAAAATAGATATTTTTCGTATGTTATATTCTGTTTATTGATAAACATTTTTCCGTTACTCAAATCTATTTTATATTTGAATATTTATTTTTATGTGTGCATTGCACGTAAAATTTTATGTATTTTAGTCCCTAAAATTTTCTAAAGGTTATACACACTTTTCTTCTATTTTATTTGTCACAATTGTATTATTTATTTTTAATAAAACTCCATAGGGCTAAAGTTCATTTTAAAGCCCACTAAGTAAATTAATTAAAAAGAGAGGCCCATGACTTTATTTTACACTTTAAATGTACACTTTTTAATTCTACACACATGTCACGTAACAAACACACACAAATGGACTAATAATAAATAATTAAAAGAATGAGAAGTGTGTGCACGTAGAGTGCAAGTGCACGTGTGTGCACTACAAAGGTTGGCCGGCCAAGAATGTGAAAAGGGTTGGGGTTTTGTGTTAATGGTTTTGTGAGGGTATTTATTTTGGATAATGGGTATTTATTTTGGGTAGTGGGTGTCCCTTCATTCACCCATTTAGCACTATAAATATCTCTCTCATTCATGAACAATGTACACTAAAAGAAACAAAAGAAAGAGAGAAAAGAAAGAAAGAGATGAGCTTTTGATGTTGGCAAATTGCTAGGAGATGAAAGCCTGCTTGGTTGGAACTTTGGAACAATCCCTATATGAGCCTATTTTATTTTTGCATCAAAAATAAAATGGGTGATTTCTTTTGGTTTCTAGATATTATAGTATGCATGTCTAATTGTTCCATGATTGAAAAATGTGGCATGTGTTTTTAAAATTTTAATTTGATATGTTGCATGTTGTATTGATAACTAGAAGTGAGATACGAAAATAAATGCATGCTAGTTGAAAGATCTATTATAAAATTATCATGATTATCAAATTAAAATTTTAGATTGAGTTGTTATAGTGGTATTGAGTGCATACTAGTATATCATGTTAAGATTAAATGAATTGGGTATAAATTCATACACAAAATTGTTAATTTATGCAAAGAAAGTTGCTGTTTTAAGTTTTAGTTGCATTTCAGAAAATCATATATATTAAATTGGATAGAATATAGAGCTAAAATATTTATAGGAACACCTCGTATATGTCAGGAACATCTCTTTAAATTTTCTTAATATTTGGATGTCGTTTACTATTTTAATAAAATCCAAACTTATGACTAGTTGACAGTTGACTAGATGCTGAAAATTTGTATACATTTCGGATTTGATCATTTCAACATCTTAAATGAAGTAATTTGAGAAAAGTCAAAACTAAGACTTGAAGTAGACTCATTAACCTTTCTGTAAAGTCTAAGAAATCACAATTTCACAAAGAATTTAATTTATAATGAATTTTACAAGACTGAACTAGTGGCAGTATTTCAATATTTCGATCTTACTGTAGATTTTGAAGAATTCAGGGTTATAGATACAATATCTTGGAGAAACTTATAACTAAGAAATTGTATTAAACTTGTATACCTTTATTTTGATCTAAAGAATACAAAGTTTCATGAAGTATATAGTTTCCTATGATTTTTACAAGTTGCATGAACTACTGTTTTCTGATTTTGGAACTTACTGTTTTGCAAATAAATATTGGACGAAATAATTGGGGATGATTTTAGGTGATTTTAACTACCAAGATATAGTAGACTCTTTTATGAAACTAATAAATATATCTTTTGAATAGAATTGAGATTTATAATTGAAATGTAGATGAATATGAAAAATGTTTATTTAATTGAAGAAACTTTGTATCTTATTGAAGTAAATTGCTGGTTGTGTGTGTCCAACCAATAAGTGTTATTTCATGATTGATAACTAAGAACCAATGAAGGAATTGAATGAAATATGAATACATGAGATCGAAAATATGAAGGCATGATTGACCCCAGTTGTTGAACAGGAAAGATGTTAGTCTAGAGGCTAGGCGAGACCTTTAGTAACCGGCATTCGTGAACAAAGAAAATTTGGGAAACTAAATAGTGTGGGTTAAGTATCTCTTGAGAAGTAGCCAGTTTGGGCTGACTTTCTCTCGTGTTAATTTAAGTCACGTAGGGTAAGCTAGCTCTAGGTTGTGATGATTTAAAATTAAAACTTAAGGACATGCACTAAGGGGAGATGTGATGAAGTATGGGAAAACATGAGTATGAGGGTTTTGATAGCCAGCGAGAGGTTATCTTCAGATTTATCGGGGCTGCGGCTCGCGGTGGGAGATATTCCTTCAGAATTACTGGGATCGAGACGACGCTCATGGGGTATTTGTGTGATGAGGTACCGATGACAGTGCGGTGTGGGTTTCGTCTCCAGAATTATCAGAGTGTGAGGATTGATGGCCGTAAATTACTCATGATGAGAGGACGAATTTCAAGAATTATCGGAGTCATGGCTCGTGATGTCGGTATTCGCCTCTAGAATTATCAGGGTGTGAGGCAGTGTGTCCAAAATCACTTGCGGTGGGGTGCGATACTCAAGAATTATCGGAGTGGTACTAGATACTCACAGGATATCTAAACCTTTCATCAATCACCGTAGTAATAATTCATGGCGAGGGATTTAATCTTGTATTGTAGAGTACGTAGGTGCTTGCCCTCGGATCTATGTAGGATGAGATGCATGGAATCTGAAAAGTATGCATTAGTGTCATTGTAGTGTAAATTTGCATTAGATATTAAGTCATTGCAAACACTAACTTGTTTAGGATAATCACTTTTCGTACTTTATTTTGCATTCAAGTTTGTGTTTGCTAAAGTAGGAGAATCGTTGTATTACGGCATAGCGAGGATCGTTGTTTTATAACATTGCGTTGGTTGTAAGCAACTGACTTGCCCATAGTTTTCAAGTGCAGGACTTGGATTAGCAGGAAGACAAAAAGAAGAATTGAAGCTGTTGAATATTCCCATGTTGAAATGTTAAATTTGTATATCTATTATGCTGTATTTAAAAAAAAAAACCCGCTGCATTGATGTAAATAAATTATTGTAAATGAAAAGTTTTAATTTCCTTGTAAAATTGTTCGAATTGAAGTAAAAGATCTTGTTGTGCTATGAATTACATGTAAATGGAATTCGGGGTGTTATAGTTGTTGGATTCGGGAGCCACCTACCACGCATGCAATGACGAAGACCTACTTACTGATCTCAAAGGTTCAAATGATTTTGTGTCAAAGGCCGAGTTGAAAATCAGTTAGATGCTAAGATTAAAAGGTTTAGATCAAATAGAGGTGGAGAATATGTCAGACTGGAATTTAGAGAATTTTGTAACTCACATGGAATCATAGCTGAAACTAGAACACCCTACTCACCACAGTCAAATGACATTGTCGAAAGGATGAATCGAACACTCACTGAGATATTGAATTCCATGTTACTGACTGCTGGGTTACCTACACATTTTTGGGTGATGTTGTATTGGTGCTAACAACATTTTGAACATGTTAGCACACTAAGCTATTTACTACACCTTATGAATTATGACATAAACACCTAATTTTGATAAAATAAGAACTTGGGGTTGTATTGCATTCGTTATAATACCTGACCCTAGAAGGCCTAAAGTAGGATCTCGAACAAATACGTGTGTACTTGGGTAGTGCAGTTGATAGTGCTACAAACAGACTATTAGATCTATCTCTTAACCTAATAATATAATCTAGTGATGCAAAATTCTTTGAAGATATGTTCATTAAAGATAAAGAAATCACATTATCTGGGTAGCAAACACAGGAAATGATCTACAACAAGATTCTAGATATAGTTTGACTGACATTGAAACTTTACTAGGTGTTGAGCTAAGAAGATTCTCCACTAGAGATAAATACCTAAAACCTATGGTGATGATTTTGTGACCTATGCACTGAAAGCCGATCTTGTTAGTGTTAAGGAAGCTTTAAGGTCTAGAGATGGTTTGCTTTAGAAAGAAGCAATTGATGATGAAATAGATTCTTTATTGCTGAATAACATTTGAGAATTAGTTAATTTGCCAATAGGAGCTAAAACTATTTGAAGAAAGTAGGTTTTGAAGAATAAACTTAAACCTGATGGAACTGTAGCTAAGTATAAAGCATTTTTAGTAGCTAAAACTTATACTTAACAATCTGGGGTGGACTATTTTGATGTTTACTCACATGTATGTCACATCGCTACAATAAGGATTCTTCTAGCCATAACAACTATTAAAAAATTTGTTATTCATCAAATAGATGTTAAGACTGCTATCCTAAACGATGATCTTAATGAAGAAATTTACATGAAACAACCTAATGGTTTTGCACTTAAAGGTTAGAACATAAAATTTGCAAATTAATAAAATCCTTGTATAGATTAAACAAGCATCTAAACTATGGTACGAAAAATTTGATAAAACAATAACGAGCTTAGGTTTTGGATCTAGTAATTCTGATAAAGGCCTTTATTGTCATGATGAATCGAATAAAATTGCCATTATTTACTTGTATGTTAATGATATGTTTGTTGTTGAAAGTGATCTCTCTATAGTAATAGAAGTTAAAACTATGTTATCCATACAATTTTACATGAAAGACCTAGGTATTGTGGACACCATATTTGGCATGAGGGTGGGTTTTGCAAGGCAAGGAATAATTCTTAGTCAATCTCACTACATTAAAAATGTGTTTCGAGACTGAGGATACAGCGATTGTAAAATGTTTGATACACCTTATGATAGTACTAAAAAAGTTGATACCTAACGATGGTGCAATAGTGAGACAGTTAAACTACTCTAAACTAATTGGAAGTCTCATATATGCAATGACCTGTACTAGACCTGATATAGTCTTTGCGGTAGACATGCTTAGCAGGTTCACTAGTAATATTAGTAAATTATATTGGAATGCCCTTGAGAGGCTAATGAGATACCTAAACAGTGCTCAAGAGTTTGTTTTTACTACTCTGGTTATCCTTCAGTATTAGAGGGATATTCTGATGCATTGTGGTGCTCAGAAAATGGTAAAAGTTGATCCACTAGTGGTTATGTGTTTACACTAGGAGGAGCAGCTGTGTCATGGAAATCTAAAAGACAAGTATGCCTTGCTTTCTCATCCATGGAGTCAGAACTCTTTGCACCATCTTGTGCTGGTGAATGAGCGGAATGGATGAAAGACCTATTACTAGATATTCCTTTGAGAAGGTTTAAAGTAACCACTCTCAGTTTGTTCTGCGACAACCAAGTTACAAATACTGTAGCAAACAATACTCTTTACAATGGTAAAAAACATGTTGTAGGCCTTAGACATGCAAAGTTGAACTGTCTCATTAAACAAGAAATTATTGCTTTTATTGATGTAAGATCAAAATATAATGTGGCTGATTCTTATACAAATGGACTAAGTGGAGGTCTAATTATCAAAACTATGGGGGAAATGAGGTTTAAAACTTTTGAGCCAAAGTTTTAACACCCTAGTTATTTTGATAATATAGAACCCAAGCAAGAGCCATAGAGTAGTTCAAACTTTAAGCATCAATCTTTAGGTAGTTGGCATGCTTCAGAATTTGAAAAGTTCTATATATTTATTGTTGATATATAACTTCATTTAAAATGTGATGATGCTATATATTCTCAAAACTTACTTTGAATCATCTTTTATTCCAAAGAAAGTATGAACACTTGTCAATGTGTTTCCGATGTTTAAAATTGTTGTTATATCATTCCAATTTTGATGATTCAGAATTTAACCATAATTAATTTGACAGCTCTATCATTCCAATATGAAACATAGTATAGTTATTGTGTAGAAACTATAATTATTCTTGTACTTTATTTTGATAAAGATACTTGATTGTGATACTTGTGTTGTATCTTTGCAAATCTATATTGAATTGTACTAAGTTTTCTTGTTCGAACTAGATACTTTTATAAATTTCATTTGAATTCTAAAAGAAGTCACTCATGAAATTCTTATTTGCAATGTTTAGAAACAGATGCTAGCAAAGACAAAGGAGATGAATCTATCAACCTTGATTTTGAGAACTATATGGAGGAGTAGACATAAAGAAATTTGCATTAATAATTTCTTAATTGCTTGAAGGAAATTCTATTTTAGTTTAAGACTCTATACTTTGATTGGGCTTAAAACCTTTCGTTTATTTTAAGTTTAATTATTTTGGTTGATTAGAGACTGATAATTGTTTAGTTGGTTTAGTCTTTGTGAACTGTTCCGTTTTGATATAGTCTTAGAACTATTTGATTATTTTGGTTTAGTCTTATTTGAACTATTCAAGTTATAATTGATTTAGTCTATGAATTATATTCTCCTGTGATTCAATGCTTATTTAAAATTTTGTGATCCAATCCACAATATGTGGAATGAGATAACCGGGTATTTTCTAATATATTGACAATATATGTAACACCCCACAAAATGAGTAATGAAAATTTTGCCTTCGTGTGTTACGCACGTGTATTTTGTACCGTTACGAATATTATTCGTAACATATTTTTACATAAATATCATATGTATCTTATATTCTAATTATTTATATGTTTTCTGTTTCTCAAAACTCATTTCAATACTATTTTTAGCCAACTCGAACATTTATTTTAATCCTTGTATTTTACGTGCATTGCACGTACTTTCAATACATGTGTTGATTACGTATATTTTCTGTAACGTGAAATATTCCGTAACATTATCAAAATAAATATTTTTCGTATGTTATATTTCGATTAATCATAAACATCTTCTCGTTAATCAAATCATTTCATATTTGGATATTTATTTTTGTGTGCATGGCATGTAAAATTTTATGTATTTTAGTCTAAAAAAATTTCCGCAGTGATTTACATTTTTATTCTCATTTTATTTGTTAGAAATGTATTATTTATTTTTCTATTAAAACTCATCGGCCTAAAGTCCATTTTAAAGCCCACTAAGTAAATTAATTAAAAAGAGTCCCATGAATTTATTCTACACTTTAATGTACACTTTTTAATCCTACACACTTGTCATTAGCATTGGTATCAGGTCGGGTCGGGACGGGTCCTTCACTACCCGGACCCGGACTCGGTCCCCTACGGGTCCAAAAATTGGACCGAGACTCAGACCCGTGAGGACCGGGTCCGGTTCTGGGTCCAGGTCCTATTAAAATATTCCTACCCGTTCGGGTAGGAGCGGGAGTGTGAGCGGCGAGCAGATGCGGCGAGTGGAGGATTTAGAATACAGAAGTAAAAAACATGAGTTTTGGGTTTGGAAGAGGAAGATTTAGAATTGAGGATGAAGGAGGAAAGGGATGATGAAAGAATATTTATTTTTATGTTGATTTTTTGGATTTTTTTAAGGGTCCGGGTCCGGGTCCGGGTCCGGGTCGGGTCGGGTCTCTTTTAAGCGGACCCGGACCTAGACCCGAAAGTACAATGGGTCCCATTTTAGGACCCGGACTCGGACCCGAATAGGCCGGGTCGGTTCCGGTCCAATGCTGGGTCTATACCAATGCTACTTTTCATGTAATAAACACACATAAATGGACTAATAACAAATAATTAAAAGAATGAGAAGTGTGTGCATGTCGAGTATACATGCACGTGTTGTGCACCCAAGAGTTAGTTAATTCATGAAGGAAGGAGAAGGGGTTTGCGATTAATTTGGGTGAGTGGGTGATTAATTTAAGTGAGTGGGTAATTAATTTGTGTGAGTAGGTATTCATTTGGATAGTGGGATTCTCTTCATTCACCCAAATACCCTATAAATACCACCTCTTACTTCATGAACATTGCACCAAAAATCAAAAGAAACAAAAGAAAGAGAGAAAAGAAAGAAAGAGAGTAGCTTTTGGTGTTGGCAAATTTCTAGGAGGTGAATGCTTGCTTGGTTGGAGCTTTGGAACAATCTCTATAGGAGTCTATTTCATTGCATCAAAACAAGGTGGGTGATTTCTTTTTCTTTCTAGATATTGTAGTATGCATGTCTAATTATTCCATTTTTGAAAATGTGGCATGTGTTATTTAAATTTCTAATTTGATATGTTACATGTTGTATTGATAACTAGAATGAGATACGAAAATAAATGATGCTAGTTGAAAGATTTATTACAAAATTGTCATGATTAACAAATTGAAATTTTAGATTGAGTTGTTATAGTGGTATTGGGTGCATACTAGTATATCATGTTTAGATTAAATGAATTGGTTATAAATTCGTACAAAAAGTTGTTAATTTATGCAAAGAAAGTTGTTGTTTTAAGTTTTAGTTGCACTTCAGAAAATCATATTTATTAAATTAGATGGAATCTAGAGCTAAAATTTTTATAGAAACATCTCGGATATGTCAGGAACATCTATTTAAAATTTCATATTTTTGGATGTCGTTTACTATTTTAATAAAATCCAAACTTAGGACTGGTTGGTAGTTGACTAGTTGCTGGAAATCTGTTTATATTTCGGATTTTGATCATTTCAACATCTTAGATGAAGTAATTTGAAAAAAGTCAAAACTAAGAACTTGAAGTAGACTCGTTAACCTTTCTGTAAAGTCTAAGAAATTAAAATTTCAAAATAAACTGAATTTATAATGAATTTTACAAGACTGAACATGTGGCAGTCTTTCAATATTTCGACCCTACTGTAGATTTCGAAGAATTCATGGTTAAAGATACAATATTTTGGAGAAACTTATAACTAAGAAATTGTAGTAGACTTGTATACCGTTATTTTGATCTAAAGAACACAAAGTTTCATGAAATATATACTTTTCTATAATTTTTGCAAGTAACATGAGCTGCAGTTTTCTGATTTTGAACTTACTGTTTTGCAAATGAATTTAGACGAAGTGATTGAGGATAATTCTAGATGATCTTAACTACAAAGATATAGTAGACTATTTTATGAAACTAATAAATCTATATTTTGAATAGAATTGAGATTTATAATTGAAATATACATGAATATGAAAAGGGTTTATTTAATTGAAGAAACTTTGTAGCGTATTGAAGTGAATTGTTGGTTGTGTGTGTCCAACCAAGAAGTGTTACTTCATGATTGATAACTAAGAATCAGTGAAGGAATTGAATGAAATATGAATACATGAAATCGAAAATATGAATAATGAGGGCATGATTGACCCCAGTTGTTGAAAATGAAAGATGTTAGTCTAGAGGCTAGGCGAGACCCTTAGTAACTGATATTTTGAATAATGAAAATTTGAGAACTAACGAGTGTTGGTTAAGTATCTCTTGAGAAGTAGCCATTTTGGGCTAACTTTTCTCTCGTGTTGATTTAAGTCCGGTAAGGTAAGTTAGCTCTAGGTTGTGATGATTTAAAATTAAAACTTAAGGATAAACACTAAGGAAAGATGCGATGAAGTATGGACAAACATGAGTATGAGGGCCTTGATAGCGCGGTGGGAGGTTATCTTTAGAATTATCAGGGTTGCGGCTTGCGGTGTGAGATATTTCTTCAGAATTACTAGGATTGAGGCGATGCTCATGGGGTATTTGTGTGATGAGGTACCGATGACAACGCAGTGTGAGTTTCGTCTCTAGAATTATCGGAGTGAGGCGTGATGGCCGTAAATCACTCGCAATAGGAGGACGACTCTCAAGAATTATCTGGGTCATAGCTCGTGGTGTGGATATTCGCCTCCAGAATTATCAGGGTGTGAGGCAGTGTGTCCAAAATCACTAGAGATGGGATTGCGATACTCAAGAATTATCGGGGTGGTACTAGATACTCACAGGATATCTAAAACATACATTAGTCACCGTAGTAGTAATTCATAGCGAGGGATTGAACCCTATATTGAGAAGTATGATAAGAGCCTGCCCTCGGAACTATGTAATGTGATGCATAGTATCTAAACAAGTATGCATTAGTGTCATTGTAGTATAATATCTGTATTAGGCATTAAGTCATATCATACACTGACATGTTTAGGATAGTCACTCTTTTACACTTTATTGTTCATTCAAGTTTATGTTTGTTAAAGTAAGAGAATCGTTACACCCAATTACGACGAACGACCTTATACAATTATAGCTTGCTTCAATAAAATATAATTATAAATTTTCTTGAATCAATAACAAAATCGATTCCTCCCATTTTTCTATTTTGACAATAGTGCTCAACCTCATCGCGACATTTTCAGGTCTTGATCTTCATCTGCATCACATGTACCCAATCTGCTTGTGCCTTCATCCTCTATTCTTGGTTTACAAAGTGATTGGAGAGTTACCAAACTTAGAGTGCCTCATATTTAGATCCTTGAGGCAGCGCTCTTCCATATTTTACAACTGCGGATAAACAAAAAATGATATCCATAAGAGGAAGAAAACAAACCAACAAGCAAATAGTTCAAGTTAACTCGAAGAAACACTAAAATGAAAGTATCAAAAGATCCCCGAGACTATTCAGTAGTAAGACAACAGTAACAAAGGAAAAAAATATGATGTCAATTTTTTTCAAAGAAAGTAAACTTTCACATAAAACTGAATTCTCATCGTCATTAGCTACACCTTTTATGTGATATAGAGTTTAAATTGAATGAAAACGATAAAGATTGTTTTACTATTCAGTACTATGTCTGAAAATTTGTTCATAATCACTTATTTTATTTACAATCTTCACTATGTTAAAATAAAAATTCTGAAACAAATAAATTGTTCTAATAAGTCACATTACGTTGTTTGCAAAAAAAAAAAAAACCTTTCCAATATTGACACAAGTTTTGTAGTGGGTCTAATTGCTACAAGATACTTCACTGGTGTGCTTTTTAAAATTGGTAATGTTGATGCGAATGGTGGGTCAGTATGTTGGTTCTGGTTTTAAAAATTGGTTTTGCCATTGCTTATTAGATTGACAAAAATTACGTCCTTTTAGCCATCTTGACAAAGGTTGCTTAAACCAACACATATATTAGTAAGGAAACTGTTTTTTGCTTACAGAATGAACCACCTAAAGAAAAGAAGGTATGGAAGGTGAATTTAGCAATGAGACTAATTTTTGAAAAAAAACAAAGCCTGTGAATTTCTTTACAGGATCCAAAAGTAACAAGCTAAAAACAAAAATATTGCAAGCAAAGGTAAAAAAAAGTAGATAATCCTGAAAAACCTAGTCTAATGAGCTTAAGATTATTGATGATAGGTAGATAAATAAACAAAATTGAATTAGATAAAATGTCTACCATACGCACGAGCATGAGACTCAAAAACTTGCCTGATGGTTGCAGAAGGTAGAGACTTATAATCAAAGCTCCTCAACTTTAATGACCACTCAGGACCTAGTTTCACATCTAAAACATTATTGAGCTAGGTCCTGGACATAATATTTGCACCGTGCCAAGGAATATCTGAAGTCACCAAAATATGTACAAAGTGTGGTAGTAACAACTTAAAAACAAATAAATTTACCTCAAAATAGATAAATACTGCACACTCCAACTGTCTTTGTTCCTGAATGATTTTCATGTGACCCATACCTTTAATTATTTAGTAGTTATAAAATGAATGACCAAATCATAGCATGCCGTAAATCAACATACTACGGTCTTTATTGTACAAATAAGATTGTCTAGTAAAATATTAGTAAAAATCGAACAAGAATAACAGGTAACAAAGTAAAAAATAATAAAAAAGCAACCTAATGAAGTTGAGGTACACAATACTTTTTTTTAATCTTTTTTTTTGTGGGAAAACAGACAATAGTTGCAAACGTGAAATGGAAACAAGGAAGTGTTCTTCCATCATGTTCATATTGAATCCTATGGGCTTGCAGGAACACTACGGGAATACTAAAGAATTCCACTATGCAGGAACACTATGGTAGTATAAACAATTTTAATTCTGTTTTGGGCTCACTTGCTTCAAAAGTTGCTGATTACATTTCTTGAATTTGCAAGATGTAGAAACTTTTAATACTCTTATTGTCTACCGGGGCCTTCACTTGTTCTCTGTTTCTACTCCCTATCTTTTGTTCTATTTTATTATGAGATTGAGGTTGCATAAATGCCAAGCATCTAATTCAAATTCTTCGTTCAAAGCACTTTATCCTCCATGTTTGCAACTGTGCATTTTAAAATGTTTTTCTTAAAGCTAAGAAGCACTTCAGTTCTGCATAGGTAGAACTTGTTGTCGAATAGATAAAATTAAACACAACAGAAAAACACTATCTTGTATCTAATGAATAGATTTGGAAGCCATAATAACTCATAATTAATGAGGAACCACTCAATGTATACCTGTGATTATTGAGGATACTAAACAGTCTTCAGTAATCATGAACATAATTTAACAGGTAAAGGCATTAAAATTGAATTGCAAGAGGTAGAAGATCTATCTAGATTTTGACAACATGGTTATTTCCTATTTTCTGCTGACAAGTTATAAATAACAGCAGTAGTGGTCTTTTGAATGACAACATCTTCTAGTTAGTAGATTTGAGAAAGCGAATCTACTAATTGCTTCTGTGCTAAAATTCATTTGAATCATTTTATGCTGCAACTTGTCTCATAAATACACAAAAGACAATATACATATTTGATAATCCATTATATGCAGCATGTAAGACCTAAAGTAGGGAAACTCTGCTTTTACTGACATTGCAACCGAAATAGTTCTCTTGTTTAGGTAAGCAATATATATGTTTTCGAACCTTAGTTATATTTAGGGATATGGTAAGGGACGTCATTAACAACTCCAAGGCGAAAGTGGTAGGGCTGCAGGAAACCAAACTCCAGCACGGGCTCAAGCTTAATAGACTAGGGGGTCACAGAATCAAGGAATGAGTTTTACGCCCATCTGCAGGAGCCTCAGGAGGAATCGCTATTGGGTTCAACTCGGAGATTCTATCCTGCACTGAAGTATTCAGTGGAACTTTCTCCCTGACTGCCCGACTGAAACGCCGGTCCGATGATTGGATGCAGACGGTGACTGTCGTCTACGGACCAAATGTGGCTATACAGCGAGATGCCTTCTGGCAAGAGCTGGTCGATATCCAACAGCGTTGGGCTGGAGCTTGGATTTGGGGGGGTGGGTTCAACATCACCAGGTTTGCTTTCGAGCACAAGGAAAGAAGGTCTAGTGACAGACACAGGGAGGAGTTCAACAGGGTGATTACGGAGCTAGAGCTGATTGATAACCCTATTAATGACAGATTATTCACTTGGTCTAACATGCAAGAGGCTCCGACAATGGCCAAGCTGGATAGGATTCTAGTATCTATGGAATGGGAAGCTAAATTCCCATTGGTTTCAGCACCGTCGATCCCTAGACCGACATCTGACCATACCCCAATCCTGCTCGATGTAGGGGGACGTGGTGTGAAGAGGCCACGAAAATTCAGGTTTGAAAATGCTTGGCTGGAAATTCAAGGATTCCACCACTTGGTGATGGAAAATTGGGCGCTCCCTACCGCTGGCAGAGATGCAGTATCTCGGTGGTGTGAAAAAATCCGCACTCAGAAAGCGGTTGCGCAAATGGAACCGGTCTAGGTTCTCGGCCATCTGGCGTACAAAAGATTCCTTTTTGGAAGGAATCGATGAGCTTGAGAGGGTGGAAGAGACTAGAGTCTTGTCAAAAGATGAAAGAAACAGACTTTTAGAACTCCAGGGAAATGTTGCCAATCTTTATAAGTTAGAAGAGATCAAATGTCAACAAAGATCACAGATTTCGTGGCTCAAAGAGGGAGACGCGAATACGGCCTACTTCCACAGAGTGGCAAGCGCAAGACGCAGATCGAATCTCATCCTTTCAATACAGACGGACACGGGCACATCGCAGGATGAAAAGGTGATTTCCACGACTTTCTAAAATTACTATAAGGGCCTCTTTGGATAGAAGAATGACTTCAGGATCCCCTTGAGGAGAGATTATTGGCAGGCATATCAGATTGATTCTGGGCAAACTCTCTCCAATTTAGAGGAACCTTTCTCGGAAATGGAAGTGAAAAAGGCAGTCAACCAAATGGGAGCAGACAAGTCACCTGGGCCAGACGGCTTTCCAATGATGTTCTTCCAAGTATTCTGGGAAAAAATTAAAGGGGATATCATGGCTTTGTTGGAGGAATTTTTCCACCACAACCTCAGATTGGGCATGTTCAATTTTGCGGAGGTTGTCCTGATTCCCAAGCGGGAGGAGTCTAAGCGCGTGGGGGATTTCAGACCGATTAGCCTAATTAATTGTTCCGCAAAGATCATCACAAAGGTCCTGGCCACCGGCTGGGGAATATTATGGATAATATTATCAGTAAAACTCAGACGGGTTTTATCAAGGGCAGATGTATCCTGAACTGTGTGGCCACTGCTGAACAAGTTATTTACCACTGTCATACGAGCAATTCTAAGAACTTCCTCCTTAAACTGGATTTCGAGAAAGCATATGACTCAGTTGACTGGGAGTGTCTGCTGGAAGCTCTCAAAGGAAGAGAATTCGGGGACAAATGGGTTAGATGGATCAAACAATGCCTACAGACTAGTAAAACAGCAATTTCGGTGAATGGACGGCCAGGTCCATCGTTCTCTTGCAAGAAGGGACTCCGGCAAGGGGACCCGTTATCTCCACTTCTTTTCACTGTTGTAGCAGATGTGCTGAGGGGAATGCTAGAAAACTATCGGAGAAAAGGCTGGATCACGCCTGTGGGCGGCAGCTCCTCCAATCAGGGATGCACGATCCTCCAATACGTTGATGACACCCTTCTGTTTGGGAATGGATCCAGATCAGAAACAATCTGCTTTAAAGGAGCCCTCTACTGTTTTGAAGCCTGGTCAGGTCTGAGGATTAACTTCCACAATAGTGCACTAATTTCCATTACTCTCTCTGATGAAGAAGCTCGGGAACATGCAACTATTCTTAACTGCATGACAAATGAATTCCCAATCAAATACTTAGGGTTCCCACTCAGGCCAGGGAGACTCTCTAAATCGGACTGGCTGCTGATAATAGATAGGGTGGAGGATAGACTGTCTGGTTGGAAAGGCAGATCGCTGTCATTAGAAGGCAAAGTGATACTCATTAACTCAGTTCTGTCCAATCTGTCCATCTACTACATGTCCTTTTTTGAGCTTCCAAAGTGGGTTATCCAAAGGATTGACCGAATTCGAAAAAGATTCCTTTGAAAAAGGGCAGATTCGAATAAGGGTGGGTGTCACCTGATCAAATGGAGTATTGCTTGCATGAAGAAGAAGCATGGAGGATTAGGCATCGACCTTAGAGATATGAACCTTGCCCTTTTGGGAAAATGGTGGTGGAAGGTTTTTCACCACAGTGGGGAAGGATGGCAAGATTTCATCCAACTATACCTAAGGGGAAAAGGTACGAGAAGCCTAGGTTTTCGAGTAGGGACTAAGGTCTCCAGATTGTGGAAAGGAATTACCAAAGCCAGTGGACCGTTCAACTCAACAGTCACGTCGAATATCGGTAATGGACGGTCCACCAGATTTTGGTGGGATAAGTGGTGTGGTGCCCATACGCTTAAGGATACTTTCCCGGAGCTATTTGCCAGAACAAATCAACCTAATATCTCTGTGGGAGAAACCTGGAAGAGGGGAAATTGGAGATCGTCATTCCAAGGAGCTCTTACCCCAGGATTACATCAGCAACTGCTCGATTTGCAAGCACACATCACGCGATCCGGAATGATTTGTACCCAAGGTCCAGACCAGATGCGATGGGGATTAGAGACCAAAGGAGTCTTCACGGTCAGATCCCTGTACCATCGAATTCACTTCCGGGGATGCAGACCAAGCTGGGCACAGGTGTTGTGGAAGGCGAAAACACCGTTAAAAGTCAGTCTTCCTCTGGTTAGTGCTCAATGATGCAATCCTTACGAGAGAGAATCTGTCCAAAAGACTGCCTCAGATTGGGACTGACTGCGGGTTCTGTAACATGCACACAGAGACTTTGAATCACCTTTTTATTCACTGCCCGAGGAGTAAGGCGACTATGGTAGAGGTTTTAAGAGCCCTAGGCACATCTGACTACCCCAACAAGTATGAGGATTTGTGGATCGGTCCCAAATTCGCATTGAATCGCCACGCTATGAAGAATGCGTGGTACATTGCCATTGCGGCAACCACATAGGTGTTATGACTAGACAGAAATAATTTTTATTTTCGGGCTTCATGTAGTACTATTTCTGGTAACCTTACTCATATAATGCATCTTATTTCTTTTTTGGCTACAGCTGCTGCTACAGGAGCGAGAGGGAGGATTGACAGAGTTTTCCCGGTGGAGTTTGATGATGAGGAGATAGAGTTTGGGCCGACTTTGGACTGAGGGGCGGCGTCATCCATGCTCATCAGAGTCTCTATAGATACAACCCATGCTAGCCTATTTTTCACCTACTGTACTTTTGGCTGTTGGAGGTTTGATTGTTTAGACCCACCCCCCAGGGTTTTGTTGGGGGTTTATGTTTTATTTTCTGCACTGTCCTTTTTCCGCACTGTACTTTTGTTTCTCCCCTGGTTCACAGGGTTATTTTATTAACTTCTTATTAATGAAACAGAGTGGCCTTATTCCACCTTTCACCTCAAAAAAAAAAAACCTTAGTTATATTTCCAAACAATCCATACCTCTGTTACGTAAGTAAGGACTCTTTAATCTAACCAACATCTAATGCAGGTCGAACAATTAAATTCACTAACATCAAATTGTTATGTTAATCAAGACTCTTTTAAAGGGGACTGACTACTTGAAATCTTATACAACTATAAATTCCTTGCATAAGAGCATCTGTAGTCGTTGAATGTTAAAAATATGGATATATAGATAAATGGAAATAGGAATCCCACTTTTGCTGCACTCGTGCAAAGCTATTTTTTAGCTATCTATATTAAAATAATAAGCGACGGCACATGAAGTGCCGTCGGAGAGGAAAATAAAAAATAAAAAAAAGAGTAAATTTGAGCGACGGCACATGAAGTGCCGTCGGAGAAGGAAAAAATAATAATAATTCCCGCCGAAAATGATGGACAGCACATGAAGTGCCGTCCGATTGGGGAACAAAATTTTTTGGCCCATTTATCACTTTTCCGGAATAACATCCAGGATTTAAGGCTTTATTAAAGTTTTTATGACCATATTACCCTTCTACTAATATATATATATATATATATATATATATATATATATATATATATATATATATCTAAGTCTGGCTCTCTCTCTCTATCACAAACCAACTAAAACTCTTGCTATTGCTCCCTGTCAAACCAACTAAAACTCTGTCTATCTCACTCTATCAAAATAACTACCTCTCCTCTCATCTCCTCTCGGCAATCTAGAATATCAATCTCAATTTTATCTCACCCAACTCTCAATCTAAATTTATTATTTAGTTGAAAATAATGTCTTCGATACGAAGATTTATTGGTCGTTTGAAATCAAAGCGAGAACATGTGCCAGCTCAACCCGACACAAGCACTGAGGGTGAAGTGGATATGTCAAATGTCGACTATGCCATCAGTCCAACTGGAATCGTGTAGTAGACGATTCGAAACATATTAGTCAATATGTTACTGTTACCCCTGAGGGTGGTTTCTGTAAATTCACGGGAAATTGGAAGAAACCAATCAAAATGTACAATTAGTACTGCTCACGGGTTCCACTAATTCAACTACTAGTAGAGCGGGCGGGATGACACCGTTTCATGACTATCAATACAAACAAGTCGTCGGTTCGGCTCGTGGAGGCACTCGTAGAGAGATGGTGGGACACTACCCACACTTTCCATTTTCCGTGTGGTGAGTTGGGTTTCACTCCATTAGATTGGGTAATGCTTACGGTTAATTCTATTGGTGTCGGCGACTTGCCTCCATGCGACGATGAGATGTATTCTTTTGAAGTTGTTCAGCAACGCTTCTTTCCAGAACTAACGGTTGATGATTGAAAATCACAAGGTATACGGGTTGGTTTTTTCAAAAATTATTTTACTAATACTTGATTGAAGAAGCCCAAAGTGACAGAATTGTAGAGATTAAGATCGCTCGAGCATTCTTTATGTTCTTTCTCGGTGCATTTCTTTTCACAAATGGTTCTGGATTAGTAAGGTGTGGTTCGCTAGCCACTGTTGTAGACCTCAATGCTGTTGGCAAATACGATTGGGGTAGTCATGCACTTGCTCTGTTGTATTTGTCTTTGGATTCATGTAGCAGGCTCAAAGGGAAATCGTTTAATGGGCCGTGACAAGTGTTGGAGGTAATACTTATCCTTTTATTTACTAATTTTAGACCAAAAATGTCATAATATTATTTCAATTTATCTATTCGTAACATAATCGATAATTATGTTGTACAGTATTGGGTTTACGAGTACACAAATTGCTGTATCCCAGTTAGAGATAGGAATACCCCTTTGGAGACCCACATGTCTAATTCTGATGTATGACCGAGAATTTTGCGATGGAATAAAGAATTCTTGGATTCAGGTCGCTCTGATCCTATTCGGTATAATCAGTCGATGACACGTAATCAATTTGAGATGCGCACTCCTTCCTCAATAATTTGGCAGCCATATAATTCTTCAACAATTACAGATGTGTATGAAATAGAAGTTGCTAAATATATATCACGGTTTCGTCATACTTTTACGTGTTGCGGTCAGGTATATGAAAATTTTCATATTAATTTCCAATAGTTTTATAAATAGTATGATTATGCTAAAGTGAACAATTGATTGTAGGGTGTATGGTATCTTGCTGATCGTTGTATTCGGCAACTTACTGGTTATATCGCTATACCAAAAAATTCACCTCCTCTCATGCGTTTCATGGCATCCAATACTACATTACCTGAACCAATTGAAGCTTCACCTTTTGTGCGTCGTGTAGAGCAGTTCACTTACGATCAGAATTGGACAAAGATTTCAATTGGTCCTATAATGCCGACACTCTCTCATGCATCCAATATCGATTTTATTGGGCCAGCATCTATTAGAGATACTTCTGCTCAGTTGCCATATGCTGTACCTCCATGTTGGCATCCAGCCCAGTATCCAACTCAATCAACTGCAGAAACTTCGGAATTACTTGGTCAATCTTACGTCGAAGTGCCACTATTTCAAAGCGGTACTATTATGAAAAATTTGGACTCTAATGTCAATGCCCCATTTCATCATAGTGGGCAACCAACATATGTGAGTTACTAAACTTGAATTTACAATTTTTTTTATTATTATTATTGTAAATTGTACTTTACGTACTCTCATTCATTTATATATTTTATACCTTTCCACAGGAAGAGTTATACACTCGTTGTCAACAACTGAGCAACATCGAAGCACAGCTCCGGCGATTGATACTGTCAGATATGGTATTGAGGGAATCAATTCCAACTGATTTACCAAATGCAAGGCGGTCTGTATCGATGGGCAGGGTCTCTCTTTCTCGACAAAGACCAATGAATCCAAATTTAGATGACACAGGAGCATCCACGTCTACATATGTGCCTGAAGAATGGAAGAT